>JALHCC010000125.1:0-46979 GCA_024340765.1 Tolypocladium cylindrosporum | reverse complement strand
TCTCTCTCTCTCTCTCTCTCCCTCTTTCTGCAACAGCGCGAAAGTCTTCAACTCCCCGCGGGCGTTCTCTCCTGGCTGATGTCATATTGCGACTCGCCGGTTTACCCTCAAGCCAGGGTGACCAGGTTGTCTCGCGCACTTTCCAGAATGTCGGCTGCACTGGCACCTTCAGCCTTGGGACAAGGGTTGTTCAGCCCGTTGCGAGAGGAGACGCCTTGCAGTCTTGCTGCAGTCCAACAGCCTTGCGCTACGCAAGGGTCGGGCCGCATGTCACGGGAGAAGACGCCTCGCCCGGAATTGCATGGCACAGTCTGCGAACCCCTGCACACCGAATATCGAGAAGAGACTGGAAGAGACGGGGCAGGCCCGTGTCATGGCACCCCGTTGTCGGGCTGCAGGTCAAATGCGGGGGTTCCCGCACCTTGCCGCTGACAGGGGTGGCATCATCAAGCCACTTGCAAGCCTTGCAGGCATCTCGACAGGTGGCCCGAATTCCGCGAATTAGCGCCGGTCGACTCGTCAGTCTCCGGGGGCTCGGCGGGAGCCTGGTCGAGCGTCGAGCACGGAGGCTGGAACACACGTGCGCGACATGTGGCTGCGCGGTGGAGGGAAGCTGGGCGTTGGCTCGTGGTTCTTTTGTTGTCGGGACGTCTGCTCGGCGGTTTTCTTTTGTTCTCGTGGTGGGCGGGCGATGTTGGCGCAAGGGGCTGGCTTACTGGGCAACCTGGGTTGCTGTACAGATGACAGATGCGCATGGGGGCGTTGGAGGGACGGTATGGCGTCATGCGATGCATGCGGTTATGTTTACGAGTCCCGACTCACAGGCGTAGAGGGACCATGCTCCCAGGCATTACGGATCAACAGCGGTAGCATTGGGAATCGGGCATGCATCAGGTGGACTGCCGGCTCGGTCTCGAGCAAGTGCTCGCGGGCTGACGAAGTACGTATGAGGTAGCAATAGAGGCTCAAATTGGACTACTGACTACATGGCACGTCCGTTCCGGGGTCCAACGAGGCAGCCGAGCCGGCCCCCAAACGGCACAGCAGTGTCGGCGCCCGGGATGCGCCTCCGAGGCCAGCCTCGAATACGGAGCAGGCGACGGCTGGTTCCCGTTGCGGAGGTGCGGAGCACATGGCGCCCGCGTGTTGTGACCTCGTCGGCGCGAGGCACGGGGCACCCAAGTGGTGGAGAATGGAGATGCGAACTACATACGAACCACATGCAATCACACAATGCATGTGCGCCCTGCTGTCGCGGGGGGCCGACATTATCGACATGGCCATCCGTTCAGCCGCGGTGGCAGTGCTGGCTTCTTGGTCTACGGTGCTTGCCCGGTCCGCCGTGGCGAGGATGCCTGGAGCGGAGCGCCGACCATTCGCTGCCACGCAGCGTCAGCTGTCAGCCCGGGGCCGGCCGATCGGTCGGGGCGACGCGCCCATCTGACTGTATCTCGTCCCACGAAGCACCGCGCTCGTGTCCCGTGGAAGAGGCGACGGGCAGGTGACGCTGGGCTGAGGAGCGGGAGCATCGAAAGACGGGTGGCGTGTTGCGTCCGAGGGCAGGGCCGGGTCGCCTCGCGGTGGTGCAATGGTATCACGCATTCCCAAACGGGATGAGGGATGGAAGAGACTCATGCGACACAGGGCCTGACGGAAGCGACCGTCGTCTCCACGATGCATGAACTGCGTCTGGGGTTGCACGGCATGAGGGACGCCAACAACAGTGGCATGCAGGCTCCAATACTCCGTTCTCGTAAGCGCGGATTCCTCGATCGCGACTTGGCGTGACAATGGATGCATAATTGCCTCCCTGCGCCTCCGACGTCATTCACCCGCCGCCGCCGTCTGCGCAACCCCATCGCCGCTTTCGCAGGGCGCGCCGTCTGCCATTGGCCGCGTCCGCCTCACTCCTCGCCGGGGGCCAGCGGTGGTTGGCAGCGGGCGGCTCCGAGGGGGTTGCTCCCAGGAACCTGCAGCAGCCCGTCGACAGAGAAACTCGATCCGAGCAACGAGACAGGGCCACGGAGCGTCGCCGTCGCCCGTCAACCTCTGCGTCAGGCCGCCATCTGGACTCGCCAGAGATGCCTCCGGGCCAATCGTCGGCGACTCGTGCCCAGACAGGCGCCGGTGATGGGAGGAAACGCTGCAAGGCGGCCGCCGCGCGGTTGAGACAGCACATGTCACTCGACGGAGTTGACGGGCTGGCGAGGCCCTGGGCTGAAGCGGTCGCCGCCGAGCGGCCCTCCCGAGGCGGCCTGCGATTGGGCTCCGGCACCGACGGCTGGCCAGTGAGACGTTGAAGATACGGGCGAGGAACGCCGCGCGCGGTAATATATCGCAACTCGAGCCTCCTGGTGCAGTCCTGCCCGACGAGCGAGCCGTGTGCCGAGACCTGCGCGCGGGGGGAAACAAGACGGGACAACGGGGCAGCGTCCAACCGCGGGCAGCATCGCGTTGCGAGTGTCCTGTCAGCGCGGCTCGCGGCGTGGGTTCGAGCGCCGCAGGAGTCGCATTGCATATGTGCCTCTCTCCGGTCCCAGCCGTGGCTCGCTGTCAATGCCACGCGTGATCCGCCAGACGCTCCGCGCCATGCAAGCATGCAGGCCATCTGCTCCGTACACGCGCCGCCGCCCCATTGGACGAGGCCCGCCCGCGAGAAGGGAGCTGTTCTTGAACCGAATCCTCGACGACGGCCGTCCGGCGAGCGCGCGCGTCTGGACTCTATGCCGCCGGGGCGGCCGCGTGGGGGGGCGCTGTTGGGACGGACGGCACGCGCATGAGGTTGGGTAGGCGGCCTGGCTACGTGGCGCGCCTCGGGCAAGACGAGGCTGGCGGCGTGGGGGGAGATTGTGATATTGCTACGTGACGTCGGTCGGTCGCGAGCCGTGGTGTTGGCGACCCTGTGTCGGGACGCAGAGGAAGCCCACGAGATAAGGTTAGGACTGCATTGAAACGACGCAGGGGGCCAGCGGCTGCCGGACGACTTCATTCACGTCCGCTGGAGGTAGAAGCGTCAGGCGATCGCAACATGGCCCTGCATTGACGATCGACGTTGATCTGCCGAGAAACGCCTCGATAGCGCGCAGTGGCGCTCTTATCTGCCGTTGGGAAACGTAATGGCCGGTGGCTGCTCGGTACCGTTGCAGAGCTCACCGACTGATAGCGCAGACTTTGACTGACAGGGTAGAAGCGATATGCCTCGAAGCTGTGATGATGCTGGCACGTCTGCCGGGAGAGACGGAGCCCCTTTCGCGAACTGGCTACGGTCGGCGGGGGTAGACTTGCTCTGCTGCAGTCTCGGAGACGTCATTGTCAGGTCTGACATGTTAGTCTGGTCGTCTGGTTTCGCGTATTGTCAGGTCTGTCATGTTAGTCTGGTCGTCTAGTATCGCGAAGTTGACGCCTGAGACATATATCGCATATATCGTTGACGAAGCGTCACGACTCCCAGAAACAACCCTGAAGGAGCGGGTTCCAGCTTCCCGTAGTGCACGCTCCGCCGACTGGCGCGACGTTCAAGGCCGCGTGACATGCACATCTGGGAGCCAGCACGATCACAGATTCAACAACTTCACGTTGGCAGAGTGGAGGAGAATGCCTCCCCGTCAGGAGCGTTCCCAGGCCCGCCCGACTACCATACTCGTAATTCAACACATCTCCCCACGCCGAATCCACCACGGAAACCGAACAAACGCAGCAGCCCGCCATCAGGCCTCGGGCGAGTAGTCCTGGCGCTTTCTCTTGCGGTTGGGCTGTTCGAGATCGAGACAAGGTCAGACACGCACTCCAAAGACACAACGCTCCTCGTTCGGGGACGGATTCACCTCGACGGCCGGCACGTCGGCCTCCTCGTGGTCGGCGGGGATGTACGTCCGCACCTCGTCGCGCGTCGCGATGACGACGCGGCTCGGCGGCCGGGTCGCCGGGTCGCGCAGCGTCACGCCCTTGGCGCGGTAGGCGGCGGCGCCGTCGACGACGCGGTCGAGCGCGTCCTCCTCGAGCCACTAGTCCGAGAGGGTCTCCTGCTGCCGGGCGTGGCGGAACGCGCTGCGCCGGGCGAAGTAGGCCGCGTCGATGTCGTCCTCGCGCGCGCCCGACAGCTGCAGGAAGCGCTCGAGAAGCTGCCATTCGAGCGTGTACTTGTCTGTGGACGCGGCGTCAGTAGGGGCCGTGGGGGGGTGCTTCGCGGAACGGGGCGCGAGGGGGGGGTGGTCGGGGTTGGGTACAGCAGCAGAGGCGCGTGCAGTCGGTGCCGGTGTCGCCTTTCTTGACTTTCAGAATGGACTTCATTGTGGCCTGGGGTTGCGCACGGTTAGTATGTAGAGATAGGTAACGCCATCGATTGCCTTTGGATGGAGAAGGCATGAAACAAAGAGACTATGAAGTTGCCCCGTAAGTACTGGAGACAATAACACAACTCAAAGACTCGAGATGAGCCAAACGCGCTAGGATGCCCGAAATCTCGATAAGTTTCTCGCGAAGTGGTGCGGGACAGCTTTGGGTGTGTCGTCGGACGATATGAAGTAGTTGCCCCCGTACGAAGACGAAGACGAATAGATACCCACCAGACTGCTTGGACGAATGGATGGTTTGTTGGAGTAGGCGACGGACGAGCGCGAACGCGTGAATATGGCTGGCGGCGCGAGACGAACAGGTGAATGGTGATTCGATCGATTCAAGCTGGTTGAAGGCAAGCAGGTTGATAGATTTGGTAGACAGATAGAGGGTCCAACTGGTGACGAGCGTATGGGTTGGATAGAAGTCGGAGGCTGGTCGGAATATTTGTATACATGAAGCGTGACGATGGAAGACAAGGCGAGACGCGGTTGCTGGGGAGTTGCTGGAGTTGTTTTCCTCTGCTCTGGGTGGGTCTCGGCTTGGGTCAACTACCTTGACGCACTGGCTTGAGCGACCACTGTCTCTTGCTCATGTAACGTCATCACTATTGTGAGTTCTTGCCTGGGTTATGAGTATCTTCTAGTTTTGGGACTCGTCTCTCGTCGATTACCCCTTTTGTTTCACCCACTGAGCATGCACCCATAGCAGTTGTATCAGCTCGCTGTCTCCGTTTCGCGAGTGACTAGAAGAGCAAAGCTTGTCTATCTAATAGATAGCATTTTCAGATTGAAGCCTGTGAAGCGTCCCATACTTCCTGTCTTCTACTTTCACCAAGTTCCTCTCCTTACCGGTTGCTGAGTCAACATAATCCGATAGTACGCAGAAGTGCATGTCTCTGACAGCCTTTTACGCAGCATGCGGCAAGTAGTCGTGGCTCAATGTCAAAGACAGGATGTCAATCAAATGGGCACTTCAAATGACGACGTCGCGACGCAGAGACGACAGTAAGCAAGAAGTTGAGAATGGGGGAAGTTGTCGTCTTGAGTCATGTACCACGTGGTCAAAGAGGATGCCGATTTGAGACCCTTGTAGATGCTTTGGAAAGAGTTCATCGCCAAGCCATGTTGTCAAGTCTCAACCTCCCACCGCCCACTACGAATCAGTAAAAACGCCAGTGCAATGGATGATGTTGCCTTGATGTAAAATATGATTTGACAAACGTACTTGTTCGCGGATAGGAGTCAGTTGCGTTAAAGTGCGGCGGTCCCGAGTTGACGACAACGAGCCGGCACACGACAACTCTGCCTCTCATCGTGGCGAAGTCTCCGTTGTGGCGACCTGTGCCAAGATGCTAGACAATTCACAAACACGGCGGTTGGCAAAGAGTCACAGCAACCCGAACCATTGTCTTGCTGAGCCTGGGCTGCCTTTTCCATCCCGCCGTCGGCTCCATCTAAAGTGCCATCCGCCCTCCAACACCGCAAACGCCCACGCTAACAGCCCAGCCTTTGACTCTTGGCTTCCCCATCCCGCCTAGCGCTGCCGCGGCCAAGCCCAGATCGCGCGCCACCAGGACCCCGTCCAGCGCCCATCGCGTCATCGCTCCACCAGCGCGTTCGTCGCCACGATAGATCTGGCTTCCGAACCCGTCGCCGATCCCTGCGCGACACATGGGGCCCCGACGGTGGCGGCGATTCCGCGACGGGGATTGCCTGAAGGGGCATCTAATGTGCAACTGCCGCGCGCGGCGGGGCCTTGGCCGTGAAGAGACGACAAAGTTTCGCAGGATCGTGGGAGTCAACCGCGGTCTTGGCCCAGCCGCCGGTGCGTATATCTACGCCCGTCGAACCCTCCGTCTCTGGCTCTCCTCATCCTCGCCTCTTTCTTGTCCGCCATAGTCTTCATGTCTGTCGCGTGCTGCACCATCGCCGACAATGGGCACTCCGCAACCCCCCTCGGTCACGCTGGATGACCACGTCTCCGGCCAGTCCAACAAGCCCCTCTCCCGACCGGCGCATAGCCTGTCCAGCGAGGATGTCCTGCGGGAGCTCCGGTCGGATCCCCTCCGCGGCCTCGAGGCCGACGAGGCGGCGCGCCGGATCGCCGAGCTCGGCCTCAACGAGCTGGACCAGAAGCAGGGCGTCCGGCCGCTGGCCATCTTCCTCGAGCAAATCTTCAACGCCATGACGCTGGTAAGCAAGCCGCTCAGTCTGTTCCCCATCTGTCCACCATGTCCTGACCGAGTGACGCGCAGGTGCTGGTGCTCGCCCTGGCCGCCAGCTTTGGCATCCAGGCCTGGATCGAGGGCGGCATCCTCGCGGGCATCATCGTGCTCAACGTCTTCATCGGCTTCGCGCAGAGCCTGCACGCCGAGAAGACCATCGACTCGCTGCGCACGCTCGGCTCGCCGACCTGCAGCGTCTTCCGCGGCGGCGACACCGTCACCATCCGCACCGCCGACGTCGTGCCCGGCGACATCGTCGACCTCGGCACCGGCGACTCGGTCCCCGCCGACGTGCGCCTGCTCGAGGCCGTCAACCTCGAGGCCGACGAGGCGCTGCTCACGGGCGAGTCGGCGCCCGTGGCCAAGAACCCGCGGCTGACGTTTGACGACGACACGGGGCCCGGGGACCGCCTCAACGTCGTCTACAGCTCCACCAGCATCACCAAGGGCCGCGGCCGGGGCGTCGTCTTCGCGACCGGCATGTTCACCGAGATCGGCCTCATCGCGGGCGCGCTGCAGGGGGCCGGCGACGACGCCAAGGGCGGCGCGGCGGCGCGCAAGACGCCCGTCTCGTTCGTCCAGCGCGGCGCGAGGGCGGCCGTCGCCTGGCTCGGCCGCTTCCTCGGCCTCACGGTGGGCACGCCGCTGCAGCGCAAGCTCTCGCAGCTGTTCCTCTGGCTCTTCTCCTTCGCCGTCGTCTGCGCCGTCGTCGTGCTCGGCGCCAACCGCTTCGACACGCGCAAGGACGTGATCCTGTACGCCGTCACGACGGCCATCGGCACCATCCCCGTGTCGCTGCTGCTCGTGCTGACCGTCACCATGGCCGCCGGCACCAAGAAGATGGTCGAGCGGCACGTCATCGTGCGCAACCTGCAGAGCCTCGAGGCCCTTGGCGGCGTGACCAACATCTGCTCGGACAAGACGGGCACCATCACCCAGGGGCGCATGGTGGTGCGCAAGGCCTGGCTCCCCGGACACGGCACCTTCTCCGTCGAGGCGGGCAACGAGGTGTACAACCCGACGGCGGGACGCGTCTCGTTCAGCCCCGACCAGCCCAAGGACGCGGAGCCGTCGCAGGAGGAGGAGAAGGAAGACGCCTCGACGGCCGTGCCGCCGCTCGACGAGCCCGCGGCCAAGCCCGCGCTGCAGTGGTACCTCAACGTCGCGTCGCTGGCCAACCTGGCGACGCTGGAGCAGGTCGACGACGACGACGACGACGACGAGAGGTCCGACGACGAGAAGCCCGGCAAGCGGTGGAGGGCGCGCGGCGCGCCGACAGAGATCGCCATCGAGGTCTTCGCGGCGCGCTTCGGCTGGAGCCGCGCGCGGCTGTCCGAGGGCCGCGACGCCCCGTGGACGCCCGTCGCCGAGTTCCCGTTCGACTCGGACGTCAAGAAGATGTCGGTGCTGTTCCGCGAGGCGGCCTCGCAGGCGACGCACGTCTTCACCAAGGGCGCCGTCGAGCGCGTCCTCGACAGCTGCGACCGCATCGCCGTCGGCGAAACCATCGTCGCCCTCACCGAGCCCGTCCGCGCCGACGTCCTCGCCAACATGGAGGCCCTCGCCGGCCAGGGCCTGCGCGTCCTCGCCCTCGCGCACAAGGTCAACCCGCGCCCCGTCTCGGCGTCCGACTTCGCCCCCGGCGCCGCCGCCCCCGGCCGCGACGGCTTCGAGCACGGCCTCGCCCTCCGCGGCCTCGTCGGCATCTACGACCCCCCGCGGCCCGAGTCGCTGCCCAGCGTGCGCATGTGCCAGCGCGCGGGCATCGCCGTGCACATGCTCACGGGCGACCACCCGCAGACGGCGCGCGCCATCGCCGCCGACGTGGCCATCCTGCCCTCGGCCGCGCAGATGCGCCTGCTGCCCGCCGACGTGGCCGCGTCGCTGACCATGACGGCGCACGACTTCGACGCCCTGTCGGACGCGCAGGTCGACGCGCTGCCGCAGCTGCCGCTCGTCGTGGCCCGCTGCGCGCCCAGCACAAAGGTGCGCATGATCGAGGCGCTGCACCGCCGCGGCCGCTACGTCGCCATGACGGGCGACGGCGTCAACGACAGCCCGAGCCTGAAGCGCGCCGACATCGGCATCGCCATGGGCACCGGCTCCGACGTGGCCAAGGAGGCCGCCGACGTGGTCCTGACCGACGACAACTTCGCCTCCATCCTCAACGCCGTCGAGGAGGGCCGCCGCATCTTCGACAACATCCAAAAGTTCATCCTGCACGTCCTCGCCGCCAACATCGGCTTCGTCGTCGCCCTGCTGACCGGCCTGGCCTTCAAGGACGCCTCGGGCGTGTCCGTCTTCATGCTCACGCCCGTCGAGATCCTGTGGATGCTCATGGGCACCGGCGCCTTTTGCGAGACGGGCCTCGGCTTCGAGCAGGCCGTGCCCGACATCCTGACCCGTCCGCCTCACGACGTAAGTCGCACGCCGCGGCCGCGATGCCGCCCCCGTCCCGTGTCCCTGCGTGTGAGCCCCTGCTGACCTGGCCTGACCTCTCCCAGCTGCGATACGGCGTCTTCAGCCCCGAGTTCCTCCTCGACATGGTCGTCTACGGCGTCCTCATGGCCTGCTGCACCATCGGCTCCTTCACCGTCGTCATCTTCGGCTTCGACGACGGCAACCTCGGCGTCGACTGCAACAAGCAGTACTCGCCCGCCTGCGGCGACGTCTTCCGCGCCCGCGCCACCTGCTACACCACCATGACCTGGATCTTCCTGCTCTTCGCCTGGGAGCTCATTGACGCGCGCCGCTCGCTCTTCTTCATGCCGCGCGGCTTCCGCGCCTGGGCCGCCCACTTCTGGGGCAACCGCTTCCTCTTCTTCTCCGTCGTCGCCGTCTTCTTCGTCGTCTTCCCGACGCTGTACATACCCGTCATCAACCACGACGTCTTCATGCACACGGGCATCACCTGGGAGTGGGCCGTCGTGTTTGTCGCCGTCATCGTCTTTATGCTGGGCGCCGAGAGCTGGAAGTGGACCAAGAGGGTGTACGTGAGGCGGCACAAGCCGGCGCTGCAGACGGAATGGGCTGGGATTGCATAGATTAGCTAAACAAGCATAAGCATGGACAAGTGTAGACAAGCATAGAAAGACATAGGCAACATGTAGAACAGCGAAACAAGATTCACGAGGACAGTCTCCTCTACACCAGAAATCATCAACACACTTTGCAGACACTCGACCCTGTCCCAACGCACCACCACAACCCCTTTCCGGCCACCATGCCCCCAAAAGTGCATAAAAAAGAATTAATAATAACAAGACCGACGTAAAAGCACAGACTATTAGATGTAAAGGCGAAAAAAAATAGAGCTGATGCGGAACTTAATTCGTGTTACCCCAGGTGAACTGGAGGCTCGGTTCGGTTCTTCACTCATCGTCACAAGATGCCTTTACCGGGAATGCCGTTAGGCCATTGTGGCTCGTGTGGCTCTGGGAGAGGAGTGAATTGTTCTTCTATATATGTTACTGAACAGCTTTGCGGCACGTGGTGCGCCGGCGGGTGAACAGCTCCGGTTGCCGTGGTGCAATGGCTGTTCGGTGCGGGTGTGCTGTTCGCCGCTGCCTGTGGAGCGCAACGCCCTGTGAGCAGGGAGCACCAAGGTCGGACTCGGTCCTTGTGAACACGGCGCCGTCACCTGTCGAGGAGCCACCGCATCGGCCGGGCGCCTTGATGATGAGTGCCTGACCTTCCGTCAACGTTGGCGTAAACAGCACAGCAGGGCACGCTTCGGGGCCATTGTCGACATACAGCTCCCTTGAGTCGCCGACAGCTCGAGCCCAATGCCTTGTTGACACACAACAACGGCTCTGCCAGGACCTTGGTAACCCAGCTCTCAGCATCCCATAGTCTCCTGCAACGCCGGGCGCACCACGGAGGCTATTCGAAATGGTTTCAAGTACAATGATGAGTGGAGATTGCCCTTCACCGGCTTCTTTCGTACATCCAGCAACAGCGGCCAGAGCGGCGCGAGACGATTGCCATCTTCTTGGTCCGAGGATGCTGAAGCGGTCCAAGCACCGCTGCTCCGGTGCATTTGGCAGGACGCAAGCTAGTTGCCCAGGTTATATCTGCATACAGACTCTGCTGTGTTTGAACAGCGCCATTGGCTTCACCACCAGCCATTCAACTCTTGATTAAGGAAGACATCCTTGATCTGCAGTTGCTGGCAGTTCAATACGATGAGTCAGCCGAAAGGCTCACGCGGTGTATCCCGACGACACGGCTCTCGAGGTCCGTGGGCAACAAGCCACGCCGATAAGCAACAGAGGCCATTATGCAGTGTTTCGGAGGCAGGTTGTTTGTGTTCGGGCCGATAAACGCCATCAAACTTCACCGGCAGCCGACTCACCCGGACCCCTCCGCGGCAATGTAGCCGGCCTGTGACTGAGACCAAGTCTCAAATGTGTTGGACACCCGGCTGTGTCTCTGCATTGTCTTTGAAACCTTAGACAATCAGAAAGTTGAACTCGGAGTCTTTGAGAGTCTGGACCCAGCTCCTGCTGCCTTTGCCCTGGCCGTCCAGGCTCCAAATCACTCTCAGCGTGTCCATGGCGGTGTACAAGAACCCCCACGGACAGGAGACGACGAGCCTCTGCAGCCTGTCCATGGCCCATTCGCGTCTTTCGCGGCCGCTCGCCTGCGCCCCGGCGATAAACGTCGGCCACGTGGTGGCCTTGAAGTTTGGGTCGTCGTCCGGGATGCTCGACAGGTGCTCGAAGATGTCGCGGCTCAGCGCTTCGGCGACCTCGTCGTGGCCCTTCATCGTGCTCAAGGACGGAATGGCCTGCAGTATGTAGAGGCACGAGGCTAGTCGGTGGGCGGAGCCAGCGTGGATGCGGCTTTGGATGGGTGCGTCCTGCAGGTATGAGATGGTGTGTACGTCATGTGCCCAGGCGTCAATGTCAAACGCCTGTGCTCGCTGCATCAGAGCGAGGCCGGCTGCAGTAATGTCATCATCGGGGTCGGCATCGCTGCTTGCATTCGACAGTTGCGACGCAGCGTGAAGTATCCCGAGAATCTCAGGCGGGCAGCAGAGATAGCTATTTGCAGCTGCTCGCTCCAGGATGTATTGAATCTGCGAGGATTGAAAGTATGACCCGGCGTCGAACGCAGCCGCCGGCATGAATGCTGAGCCCAGTATAAAGTAGCTTCAACTAATCAGCAGGTGGCCCGTGAAGGGGGCTCAACATCGTTTACTCACATGAAACAGTCAGAGAGCATGTAGTCTCTCAACGCTTCATTTCCTGCTACCACCGGCTGCAACAGCGACATGATCTTGCCGGCGCCTTCCAGATGGGCCTTCCACCCATGCTTCCCCGACTCAATCAACTCGACGTTGATGAAGAAGAGAGACGCAGCAAGGATGACATCGCCACCCGTCGAGTCGACGTCCTGCAAGGCACCGCGCATCAGAGTGAGGGCCTTGTGCTTTGCGATGAGTGCGTCCCGATGTGCGCGCCTGGACGCTTCTTCAGCGCCGGGAGACAGCACCAGGTCGCCTTGCTTCCCGGAATAGCACAGCGGCGCCTTAACGAGGTTAGACATGTGAGCTGCCGACGCGGCAACTATGATGTGTTGCAGCAGAGGTTGAGCTCTGGTGAGTGGCAGCAGGGTGCGGAAGGGGTTTCGATCAGGCGAGTCGTGGGAAACCAAGTCTTTGCATAACCGGTTTGTAACTGCGACACCGTCAGTTGGCGGTTCTCTATGCACAGCATCACATTGGGCATTGTGAGTTGTCACTTACAGTACGAGAGATAGTACCGATGAGACGGCTCCAGGTCCTGAAAGAGAGGGTCGACCAACACCCACGGGCTGCTCACGGAGCTGCCGCCGGCCGACGATGGCCGGCCGATGAGTTGCCCGCCTCCATGCTCCGGAGTGCCGCCGCCAAGAGCACCATACCACGATTGTGCGTCCGACTGTGGAGTACTCGTCGAAATGACAGCCTTTGACTTTACCTTGCTGGCACTCAATGCCGGAGCAGCGTCCACGGGCGCGCTTGACGTGCGTCCAGCCAGTTTCCCGCGACTGGCCACCGCGCCCGTCCACCTGAACAGCTGCCCATATCCAAGGCACTCCTTTCCGGCGGCGATGCACTTGTTGCAGTGCGGATACGACCGGTCGCAGCGCAACCGCTGGCGCCGGCAGTTGTGGCAGGGCTTTGTTGGGGGCTGCTGCATCGACGCCATCAGTGCCGTGGCCACAGCTGCTGCAGGGTGCGTGGGTGGTTCCTTGTCGATGGAGCCCGTCGGCTCGTGGACGCAGCATACATGGTAATAGATGGGCAGGCTGTTAACGAGAAGAGGGGAAACGTCATGGCTCGAAGCTTCTGATGGCGAAGTTCATCTAGCATCGCTCATTTTCCAGAGTTGATGACAGATCCCCCTAGTCCTAAAAGGGCAGCCAAGACACAAGGTCGGCATCGCTTGAAGTACGTACCTCCCTCGCTTTTGCCTCAACATCGTGAGAGACCATCGTCTTTTTCTTTATTTTTTTTTCGCTTTGCACGCAATCTCGCCCGGCGTCGTGGAGAAACTACGCACCAAGAGTTTATTTCAACATTTGCGATTTAGATTCGATTTCCGGCCCTTCCAGCACCGGCACTCCTCGACCTGTCATGTGATTGCCAGCTGGTTCACTAGTCGTGTATGTCTGGAATGGCGGCAAGCTGGAGACTTGCCAGAATACTCATCCGTAATTCCTATCCGAACAGATTTGAAGAAATGTACAGATAACCTACAGATCAATAACCTGCACTACTATGCTCTTCTATGCCAAGTGTTACACTCGCTCCTGCGGAGCCCGTTCATCCAGTGCCATGGTGATAAGAGTCTCCGAGAAGAAGAAGAGACCTGAAGTTCATCTACCCTTACTATCACAGGCCGTAAACTCAGTTCCATCTTCAACGGCTCCTGACAAATGCTCATACACACAGTCGGGCAGTTGGCATGACAGGCCAGTTGGCATACACTGCCATCAGTGTGAGGCGCCGTTGACGATGCTTCGTTAAACGTACAAGCTTACACATAAAGTCAAATGAATTTGCATTGATGGAGAAAAATCTATCTTTAAAATTTCTGATTGTCTACGTGCTATGTTCAACCTGACATTCAGAAACTTGTCAATAATACCGCAAGCCGTGGAGGGTCTGGTTCTACTATTGCCAAACCAGATACAAGCACAATAAAACCAAGTTCCCGCCAAAACCCTCAAAATGTTCCTACTCTAAGCACTCACACTTCCCAGACCGTCTGCTCCGTCTGGAGCCCATTCGTCGTGGTCCATAGTCCACGCCAGATCCGGTGCCCTAATCGGACCAAAAAGAGCCAGGCCCAGAGCACTGGGCATGAATCTCACATGTGCAGAAAACAAGAGCTTCGCCGTGGAGCTGCTTATTCTTGGCGACTTTACAGAAATGGCTCATACAGTCTCAACGCCAGAGAGCCGCTCCTGGAACCTCCCATTGCGATGAACGGTACGCGTCCTACCCCTGCGCCAGCTTTTCAAAATACGCGCATCTGAGGTTTCGCAAGCGCGTTCTCGTAGTACAATTTGAGCAATTCCAGAGTGGTGTGATATTCGGGAGACCTTTGTTGCCACGTTTCTGTCAGCGCCTCGAGGGTCACTTCCGCTTCCGAGCAAACCTTGGACCGCTGGCCACCATCTCCGTTTCGAGCCCTCGCCTTCGTTTATCCGTTTCAATTGTCGCAACTGCGTAAAGACAATTCAACTCGCAATGATGGAGGAGTTGGGCATGATGGGAAGGCTTGACCACACAGCCGCCCATGTGCCCCCGGACACCCACCCTTCCAGCCCTCTCTCCCCAGCCGTTGCCAAAGAGAGAGTCAACAGCGAATCTGTCCAACGGAAACCACTGTCCCATGTGACATCTCATTATCTGCAGCTTAGGACACGCCCCTGTGGCCCTGCCTCCCGCTGTGCAGTGCCCCATACGTCGGCCGAGGTCCGCAATGCCGTGGAGTCTGAACCCCGGTCACTAGCATGGCCCATTCCAAGGCGTGGGCACAGCAAGCATCCAGGGCGGTACAGTTCCGTATTGAGTATAGAGTGCTCCCTCGTACGGATACACTGTTCGGAAACGCTGGGGAGCATTATTCACCAGGGGGGTTGACAGGGACCGCAAGGGGCAGCTGTTCGTTGGTGGGGAGAGCGAGGCATGATGTGCACGCAACGTCGCACACGGCACGGGAGGCGATCCATGCAAGCCGTATCAGCGGACATGAAGGGATCTCGCAGGCTATTTATGTGAGACAACATGTTGATCGTGCCCTGTTGCTTTACGGTGGACCTACATTAACCGCAGAGTTGGCCCGTTGTGAGTGTCTGGTTATCTCCCGGGGCAGCATGTTCTCACGAATCTTCCCTCCACCATCATAAACAGCGTAGGATTCCTCCCACTTCTGCCACCTTGGCACATGCCTTTCAAGCACTGGTCCAGCCACAGTTACCGTTCGACCAGTACATGCGTATCTTGATTTCCCACATTACGGATTGGGGCATTGCGACGGTTGCTGGATGTGGCTGGCTTCGTGATCTGGTGTTCATGGCTAAGCATATTGACTATAAAATTAGCCTCTTTGTTTCTCCGGTGGCGTTGTCTGCCTGCCTTGGTGAAAGGGCATCGTCGAAGCGCCATTTTATCCGCAGGCTCCTGCAAGGCACTGAGAACACCGCCGCCTCCCTAACGCCGGCGCGGCGGGTTGCCTGATCGCACGACATGTATCATCACATCACAACAGATTCGCCAAATCAAGCGTCACGCATGAGCAAGGTTGCAGTGCCTTGCTAAATCTTAGAGCCCCAATAGCCACCGCATGTACATGATCATCTGGCTCTATCTCTACCACCGGATGCGCGGAGGGAGGCCCCTCTGTGGCATGGCGGGGAGGAGGCATGGGCATACTTTGGTTCACTGACAGGGGTTCCGCGTCGAAGCTTAAGCGAGAAGGTCCTTGTGGCTAGCCGCTCATTATGAATCCTGTTGGGCTATTCTGAACCAAACTTGCTCTGTTGGCGTTATGTCATGAGCCTTTTGTTGCAGGCGCGTTGTCTATTACTGCGTAAGCCCTAGGCTGTAACCGCCGAAATCGATCACAGATGGTGGCATCAAGAATCATGGCAGGTGTCATGTTGGCAGCTGTACGAAAGTAGCCGCTACTGGGATTCATTCAAGTCTTGTCTTGTCAGTCGGGTGATGGGAACCAAGCGGAGACCGGCCAGGGGGGCCCATCCCACTCCGCCCCTCCCTGGTCACAGGCAGAATGCCGAGGACCATGAAATTTGGTAGAGAGCACATGCTCGAAACCAGCCTCCAAACTTTGTTTTATTTGTCTTTATTCCGTACTCCGTGCTCGCATCAAAGTGCCCAACGCAAGGCATCATGGCGGGTAGAGAATCGTAGCATTCTTTGATGGCGACCCAACGGCTATCAACAAGAAACCAAGGAGCTTCATCCTTCGAACCTAAATTAATAGAGAATCTGCCCTACGAATACCCACATCTGTGAATGGGTCTGGTGCCCCAAGGCTGCCTCCGTACTGGAGCACAGGGGGTGGCTCGAGGCACACCTGGCGGATTACCTTCTTCCAGTTGGCGAGAACTCTTGATTGCTTGATCCGTGATGAAATTGGGAAATAAAAGAGTTGGGAGCGTCTTCCTGTGGCCTGATTGAACCATGGTACGAAGTACTTCATACGCTATATCAGCATCGTTATAGGGACCATGCGAAATGCAGGCGCGAGGAAAAGTGCTTGCGTCTCTGACCCTTACCTCATCCCATGAAACGTGAGTGCAATGACTCTTTGTTGAGCGTCCAGCTCGCCCGGAAAGGAAGCTGACTTCAGACCTGGGCAACTGGGAGAAGAAAAACTGGCGGCAGTTCTCAGAAGCGGCCACCGATGCAGGGCTGGCGCACCGTGATCGCCGTACATGTCTGCAAGGTCGATCGCTAGGTCACATCAGCAGCGAATTAAGCACGTTGTTTCTCTGGGGTTACACGACCTCTTGACGTCGAAAGCTTCCAAAAGTTCCAACCGTTGGTTGCTTCCAGGGCTGCAGCATGCGAAGGGGCGTGTAAAGGGCGTGGCCAGCCACCTAGCTTAGTTGGGTACCATCCCATCGTTCCGCCATCTTTCGAGGCTCCAACGCTCTCCATTCCAAAAGAAAGTCCTTGGGCCGAGAGCGGGGGTCAGACCCATCATGGCTGCTTCGGCGAGGCGCAGGGGGCTTGGTTGTTTTCTCGGCCGGTTCAGCGCGGACACGGGTCGGACTTTGCAACAGAACATAACCAGCCGGAGGCAAACAAATGTCCCTCGACAGCCGTGTGCGACAGCCGTTTGATGCAGGGCTTGCTGCACGCTGTGGCGAGTCGGTGGAATTGTCTCACCGCCTCGCAGGGAACAAGGCATGGCCATGCGACGTACTCCGTACGAGCAGAGCAGCAGTGAGCAGGAACTGAACCGAGCCCAACGGACATATCGGCGGATTGACTCAAGGCGTGGACCAGCACTCTGCCAGCCACCGGAGACTTCCAGGCTGATAATAATAACAACACGGACGAATTGACCCCCAAACCCTCTTTGGCTAGCAGTGGGCTGTGCCGTGCGAAAGGTGACGGCACTCCACTCGTCGCGTGGACGTTCAGGGTCCCCTGGCTGGATCGTCGCCGCGGTCAGGGATCACTGAAGCGAGCCGACTGAGCTACTGCTCCTTGATCATTTCGCTGGTCTCCTGCCTCTGTTCCGTTTCCAGGGGCGGCGGAATGCGTATCTTATCTTCTGTCCTCGGCTGAAGACCCGGGACGGACCACCATTAAGCTGGCAATGGCACGGTCGTCTCCGTCCGCGCCGGGCTCGGCGTGGACGGGCCCGGGGTGGCATCTCGTTGGGGCAAGGTGCAAGAGCAGAGACCAGCCACAAAGCGGACGTCGCACAGCGCGGAGCAGTCCGCGAGACAAGAAGATCCCGAAATCCCTGCGGGTTGACGGGTCAGCAAACGGCCCTAGATTGTGTGAGAATGGCCGACGAGACATCTCTCCCAAGGTTTCACGGATCCCATCTCCAGTCATTGATGAGTCCCACTTTGTTCTCGAAAGAGGACCCCATAAGGAAGCTGGGACCCGACAAAGATTAAAACGCATCTCCCACGATCCCAGATCCTGGCATGTGGCCTTGCCCAGCATCTGCCGCAAAGATCACCGGGCAGTTGATGTCACCCCGGGCCAGGGCTGGGTACTGTACCCCACGTATGGGGATGTAACCCACCGCTGCCACGACCACAGAAAGGTGAAATGACCTGTACAAGTAACGACCTCCAGATCATAGCACCAAGGAGTGTCTAAAGGCTGTTGGCCTACTAGTAGTTGGCAATCTGCCAATCTCTGCGTTGGGCCAAGCCTTGATGTAACTTGTTGGTTGCCGCCGGGTGGGCTGCTTCGTGCGCGTCAGCGCGGTGCCCTGGCCATGTTGTCGACGATGCGTATCCCTCCGTGCGCTCACCGGCATCGTCGCCAGGCATCGAAGCATCGACCACGCCCGGGAGAAGTTCCAGGCTCTCTGCAGTCCGCCAGCTGTCTTGGACGGCTTACCGTGCAGCCAATCATCTGGATCTGCAAGGCCTTAGCTGACAATGATGGAGCCGCGGTGTGCGGCGCCTCAATGATGCCTGAAGTGTGCAAGAGGAAGCACCTGGTAGCAATGGTGGCAAGTCGCTTGGCTGCGGACTGGGCTCTTTCCGTTTGCGCACGTCACGGGTCGGTGCCTCGACATCAAGGCTGCCACCTTTTCGTCTCCAGCCCTCGCGATATTCGCGAAGCTGCAGTCCACGCCCACGGGTGCTATCGTCAGAAGTTCGCGGAGCCGTGACCCCCGCCGACATCCAACACTGACTGTGCCATTAACCTCCCACCATCATGTTCCCGCCATAGCGTGCTGCGTCACCAACGAAATAAGATTGACAGATCTCCCTCCAGCCCTGAATCGCAGGATTACTCCCGCTGCAATTGGCCCATCACCGCTTTGATTCCACGGCTAACAGCAACCGCAGCAACAAAGTACCCACGGACGCACCAGCATGGCGGGAGGATCCCCTTTTAGAACGACCAGCACCAACCCCAACCTCCTCTCGAGGACCGTTCTGGAAGTTAGCCCGACACCATGCTCCGGCAGCGCAGCCCCCCAACCAATCGCTTTGCCAGATGCCCCTGAACGCCGTCCACAGCCACCAACTGGAGGAAACTTGCAGCATCTTGGGCGTTCAATAGGCTCAACCATCCCAGCACGCCTGGTCAAGCACTTTTGGATATAGTTGGATAAAATCACCAGCATGGGCATAGCAGCTATCGGGACTAGAGCCGCAGTGCCCTGTTCTCCTCCTGGAGTCCTGGAGTCTTGGTTACGCAGTTCATTGGCAGCTGTGTAGCTCCATGGGCTCCAGCAGCTCTCCCCATCCACAAAAAACGCTTTGCGAATGGGGACTGATGCGGAATCTTTTCCTTGGGTTTAGCAAATGGCCAGTAATTTTTCAGTCCTCGGTCGTCACAAGTCCATCCACCGGATAGAGCATCACGCTCTTGAGCACCTGGGCTTTGTCTTGATCCGAAGTCTGCGTCGACCCAACTGGCGAACAGATTCCACATCAGTCCCCATCGTGAGGCCTGGCCTTGTCCAGGTCGAGCTGCTCTACGTTGTCTCCGTTGCACAAGGCGCAAGCTGAGAGATGATCTTCGAAGAGGCGGCGCCGCAAAATTGTCATCGTTTGCTCCACGCGGTTTGTTTGTCGACACCGCTGCAACGTGGCTTTGAAGGACTTCCCTGGGTCAGGTGGCAGCAGCGGTAGCAGCGTCGGCAAATAGTTCACGGCAAATAGTTCATTGGTAGGGCCAGGACGCGAGAAGTACGAGTACGAACTGCACTCCTCACTTGCCCACATGTTGCTAAATTGGGACACAGGTAGCTATCGCATCGTTCGGCAGCAGTTGATGACGTGCTGCCTCGCAACAAGGACGGCGATGCGAGCAACGTGTCGCCTTTTCATTCTATCCAGAGTTTTTATAGTGTGTGTCGTCAACCCAGCCCCGGATACATCGGCCATCTGCATGAGAGAACTACCATGGAGGTGTTTGCTCTGGCCGCAACTTGGAATACGCCGCATGGGCCGCGGCTCTTGACACGTGCTGCCGGTTTGTTCAACGCCAGGAAGCGGCTCCATGTCTCACTTGCGCCATTCCCTCTTCAGCCAGCCAAAATTCAACGCCCCAGCAGACAAAATTTTGCAGAAATTGTGTAGTCCGTACTCCGTACAGGCGCCTTTGAGACGGTGGCGTGCAGGTTGTTGTTGCGTTGCCAATGCCTGGCAAAGTATTACCGGGAAGAAGCTGATGCATATCACAACCTGATCCCGAGTGCCTCCTTGGAACAATGTAGCCACCCGATGCGCTCTGGAGTCCCGGACGCCAGGAAGTATTAGCGCTGCTACTGGCTCCGGAGTCTTCCAGTGCGACGGCGCCGGCGCCTCGCTTTATGTGCACCAACCAGCATATCATTATGGCACTGGACCCGACCCCGTCACCGAACTCGAGTGGAGTTGGCCGAGCGCGAAGCTGGAGATGCGGATTATCTTGCAGGTGACGATTTGTGCGTCTGCCAAAGCGCCGATCAGTAAATTAGCCGGCGGGCAGGGGATTTCACTGGTTCGCCACGCGGTCCGCGGCGCCGGGCCAGTGCCCGTCCGTCCCTGGTCGTCTGGACAATATGACAGACAGCCTTTACGTCCGTACAACCTGAGTGAAACGACCAGAGGGATGTTCGCGCAGAGTCCCGGCTGATGGTGTTTTACTGGTTGTTTCGTGCTGCCTCGTGGTTGACGTTGAGCTTCTGTGCCTCGGTCGAGTCGCTCTTGGATGAAACTTTTCTCGTCTATACGGACATGGTGAAGCGCTTGACATCACAGCCGAGGGATATGTCATACCCGGCCTTCAACAGGCTAGTGAAGCTCACTTCTTGCATGATGCAAGATTGGCTCAACTTACCAAGCACGGGGCACACAGACGGCGGAAAGCCACGAGCCCGAGTGTGCGGCACGGCCGGGGTACTCCTGAAGTGAAGCTTGTTCTGTCGACAAGGCGTTAGAGGGTCGCTGGCGTCAGAGCCATTGCCTCGCTCTGTGCCATCGGTCGGTTTCGCTAGGTGATGGTTATGGCACCGACGAAAACACCGACCTAGCCTCATACTCTCAGCCACGGGGTATCCGAAACACTCCCGCATTCCGGTCACGCAGCGTCGATAATGCGACGAGCTCTGGGGTAAAAGACTGTCACTGACGGCATTGTTACGGACGAGAATCGACCCTGTATGCGGGCAGGGCATGAACACGCCCCGACGGCTACGTGCAGTGGCAGGGCATGAACACGCCCCGACGGCTACGTGCAGTGGCAGGGCCCAACCCGGCATAAGATCAGCTCGACAATCCGGTCGCACAGGGCATTGATCCACGGCCCCTGGAGTGGTAGATCGTCTCAAGTTGTGCCGCCCACCGGGGGAGACGGGAGGGGCTGGACGGCCTCGACCCTCAGCAGGCTGGCAGGGCTTGTTTGAGCAAATGAATGTTTTCCCACAGCACCCTGCTCTTGACGACGATGGCGCCTGTTTGGAGCGCAATCGCCGGACGACGGACATGCCTCTGGCCGTGGAGCCCGGCAAGAAGATGACGACGCTACGGACGGCCCTCCACACAATTAGAAAAGCGCCGTGAGCGTGCCCTTGTCAACACGCAGCTCGTCCTGGCAGCAGTGGGCTCGGCAGCACTAGAAGACGGGAGAAAAGGATCTCGTCGATGATGTGGCGGCAGGGTACAGGGGTGCTAAAGGTCTCGGGGGCTCACGTTTCCCTTGGCCCATGCATTGAGCACCCACTCGACCGACCGTTTGACCAGCACAACGATCAAAAACTGGCACACCCCTGGTGCTGGTGGACGTGCAGGTTGCCGCACCACCCACCACACCCCGATCTCAATCCGCGGCCCCAGCGAGAGGCAGACCAGAGGCACGCCACAGCTTTAGGACACGCCCCTCTCCCCACCGTTCCGTTCCCACGGCACCCTTCTCTCACACACCCCCGTTTCACTGCTCCGGCCTGCCGGGGGTCCTCATTCACTGGGGACGATGCTGAGAGACCAACCGAATGCTATGATCATCCATGCCAGCTTGCATGCATACATGCATGCACGCCCCCTCCGTTCTCCCCGAACAGTTTCGTACGTTGTCTGGGCCATTTCGTCCCAGGTTTCTGTTCAACTAGGTCGTTGTCCAACACGCCCGGCCCACTGCCAATTTGTGACAGATGCGCTTGTGCCAAAGCCCAAGTGCCCAGGGATCATCGTGGGCGATATCCATCCAGATCTGATATCCTGCCGCCCTACTTTTAGCCTTCTTTTCTGCGGGACGAGTCTCGGGCGTACTTATACCCAGTTGGCCCCCATCAAGGCTCCGTGACTTCATCCGGACTCCAAGACTCATCCCCTCTCACAAGCACTGGACGAACAATCTGCCTGTGTTCTCTTTCGACCCTTGCTGAATCCACGGGCCTTCGCACTGCATCCGCGCGAGGCACGCACCGCTTCCCAGCCATCCCCGTGCCATCATCGACACGTTGTGGCCGTCAGAGCGCCAAGAGCTCATCGCCACAGGGGCAGCAACTCGCACGCCTTCCCGGCCAGCCTCTTACACAACCATGGCCGCTTCATTAATATCGACTCAGTACACTGCTTCACTGCATAGTGAATACTATCGTTGCGTTCAGCCGCCTCAACCTCCGCCTTCGCCTCCCATGGAAGACTCGAGGTGCTCACTTCCCTCCATCTCCAAGCTCCTTGGCCTGGCCGACGCCGGGTCGCCCACGAGCGAGACATCGACCTCTTCACAGTTGGGATCTCCCCGGACCGAAGGTACGACACGTTGGCCGGCAAGCCATCGGAAGAACGCTGCAGTATTAACAACTACGCGCACAGGTGCTGGCTCATTTTCACAACAAGCCCGGCAGGAGACTCCGTACGCAAGTACCGATAGCCGTCCCAACTCGAGCTATACAAAGTACTCGCATCAAAGGGGGATGCCCCCTACGCCGCCCATGGGGACGGACGCCTCGTTCGACAACTACAACTCGCCATCGAGCAAGTCCATGAGCCAGTTCACGAGCGCTACTCCTGGCCGCTTCTACGAAACAACACCTCCCCTGGACAACGACATCCGCCGACAACATCACATGATGTCGAGAGCGTCGCGGCATTCCGTCTCAATCCCGTGCACGCGACAGTCGTTTTCTGCCAGCTCATTCTCTACACTGCCGCAAATGGGCCACTACTACCAGTCGCCGATGCACGCCACGACATCATCGCACCCCCAGATATCGAACCTTTACTATCAACAACCGCTGCCTCAAACGTTCCCGCCTCTGTCGGTTCCCGTGGTGCTGGCTCCATCATCTGGAGCCAACCCGTGGCAGCACCACCACTACCTGACGCCGACCCACGGCGCTGCCTTCCCACAGAACCAGGACCGATACATCTGCCAGACATGCAACAAGGCATTCAGCCGGCCGAGCAGCCTGCGGATTCACAGCCATTCCCACACGGGGGAAAAGCCGTTCAAGTGCCCGCATGCCGGCTGCGGCAAGGCGTTTAGCGTTCGCAGCAACATGAAGCGTCATGAACGAGGGTGTCACAGTTTCGAAGTCGGCACCGGCAGATCCACAAGTGCTTCATAAACAGTGCTTCGAGTCTGCGGGCCGGCGGCTCTGCTTGTAACTGCCGATGCCAGAAAGGGTGCGTGGTTATATCCACACGATGCGGCAATCGCGGCTTCGGCTTTTTATTCGTCATCTCGGGGCTCGGTGTTTGGGGCGTTTTCCCGCTACCCGCGATATCACATTTTACCCTGTTTCACAACACGTGTTTATGACAACCACTGGGGCCATTGGGGAGACATGCAAAAGCATTGAATCCAGGTGTTTGGGTCTTGGGAGGTGGGAGCCAAAGATTTGGCATTTGGAAGGCGTTGACTGGACTAGGGAAAAGAGTCCCTGCCGGGAATATACCAATACAATCGCTTCAAGAGTTCTTCCTTTGACACTGCTTACTGTGCTTTGCCGTGTTTCCGTCCCTTGCCTGTAATCTTTCTCGACTTGCAACACCGCTAGATATGTGCTACACGGGGTACGGATAGTCAAAAGTCCACGGTGGGGATTTGGAAGAGGACGTCGTCGAGCCCTTTGCCCAACTTAAAACTCCCGTCGGCACTTGTTTCGTAGAGCACGGAGTAGAGGCAAATGCAGTTACGAGTAGGTGCGACGGCTGATACGTGTGATTCTGGCCAGAGCTCCTGGGAGGCCACGACGGGGGGGCTCGAGTCATGCACCACATCTTAGCTGCCACGCGACGAAAGCTGGGGTTCGTGTGGCGCTCAATGCCGGCAGATATACCGTCACCGCTCAATATTAATGTTTTCGTTTGGGGCTGAGACAGTGGAGGCATTGCGCAATACGAGCACTTAGCCGTCCATCAGGGTCCTGGGTTTCACGGCAGTAGGCGTTGGTCGGGCCGCAACTCGACAAGGCCAATATCAAACCGGCATCGCAGCCTTGCGTTTGACCAAAGAGGAGGCTTGCCGCGAGCCGGCACGGCAAATGCCACCGAGATAAGCCCAGGGGATATTGGAGAAGATACAAGCGATGAGGTGTTGGCAGGCCTATCAGGTGTATCTTACATGCAGCAGCGATCTTCTCTGATCCCCCGGATATAATGCCTCCCGAAGTAGCACCAGGCGTCCGGACGTTGTTGGCCTTGCCGGCCTTTCTTCTTCCGGGTAATTTAACCGAGGAACCAAGTTTCTTGCAGGCAACCCGGCGAAGCTACTCGTGCTATTAAAGGTGATCGACGGACCGCCACGTACGTGCGCGCACACTGGATGGATAATCTGTCGCGAGTGACGTGGGAACACGCGGGAGCCCTCATGGCATCTGGCTCAAGGCTCGCCACAGACTGGGGCCGCCAGGCACGCAACTCGGGAGTCGGGACTGCGGCCTCGCTGGTAGAACGGATAAAAGCTGCAATTTACGAGCCCACGGGAAAGGGGGGTGGTCAGAATGATGCGCCCGTGCTGCGGGAGCGATGCTGATCATGCGATTGTGGCTCCCTCAGCCACGCCGCCGCTTGGGGAGCGAGCGCGAAATTGCCCTCTGGCTGGCAGCTCTGCCGCCTGCGCGCGTCGCCGGCGAGCAGCCAATGCGCCTGTCCGCATTCCGGACCACGCGGGCCCGGGACCCGAGGCGGCGGATGCCCGAGCGTGCGTGGTGGCGAGCGCAGGGGTGAGTTACTTCGTCCATATGTAAGCTCTGGGGGCCCTGCCAGAGACAGGTCGCCACCCGTCTCCTCTGCTGTCTTGGTTGATCGGAGCCCTCCCTCGCAGATCCCGAGGGCGCCGGGGAGACGCGCCCATCTGCTATCCACCGCACCGCAGGGGGACGAGGAGTGAGCGGCGTCGTCATTTCGAGCCCTTTGGAGCCGAGATTTGCGGCGGAGCGGGGCGCGCGCCGCGCATGGGACGAGGGCGATCTCAACCGGCTGGTTGGGTCGGGTTGGGGGTCGCTTTCGGGGATACGAGCCGCCGTTCGCGGGCGGGCGGGCGCCGTGATTGGCGCGGCGTGGCTGTGATTTGATGTCACGGAGCCGAGGTTACCGTGGTTGCGTGCTGCTTGAATCATGGCGAGATGGGCCGTCCAGGAACCCGTTGCGCTGCTGCGTACGCAGTGCTCCGTCGACTACGAGTATGGACTACAGAGTGCTCCGTCCATACGAGGGAAACAACATGTCCACTTGGGCTCCTGTTACTCGCACCCCGTGAATCCTGACGTTCAAACCGGGGTCAACCCTGGGCCGGCCAGCAACAAGTCCTCTCAAAAGAGGAATGCGTTGCGGCGCAGTAGCTCCGAGTACGATGCTCGTAAATGGCATTATGGGATTCACGTTATATTGCGGCATACGTCAATGTGGCCTCGCAGTCTTTAAACTCTTTTTCTCGTTCTTTGCCCCCTTCTGGAAGTCGGCGACCAAGGTGGAATCGCGGCGAATATGCGGAGCGCCGGTTCAATGTCCCAAAGGGGAAATGCCCCTCGGTGGCGGACGTCTGGTCGGTCACCAGCCGGCGGGTGGTGGGGATTTGGCACGAGCGGCGGGCCCCTCGATGGCAGTCGAGGACGTCAACTGCCACCGTTTCAACGTGGCACAGCTTCGGTGTGATCCAATTGGCGCGCGCCGGGACCAGGCCTGGTGGACGACGACGGCTCGTAATGCCATCGGCGGCTGCTAGACTGACCTGACTCCCATGCCCTGCCGTGCTAGTTGGCTAGCGGTTGGCTAATACCAAGGCTACCCGGCGCCCGCTCGGTGACATGTCGCGGCGTCAGAGTTCGCGGCGACGTTGCTGTCTCGAGGGGGCCGCTTCATACATGTGATGGGGATTCGGGCAGGCGAATCTAGGACGACGAGATGGATCCGGAGTCGGCCGGCCATCCGACGGCGTGTGCAACGGTCACGGACGCGCCGCCAATCTCCGTGCCCGTCCCGTGTCTGGTGGTCCATCCGTTATTGCTACGCCCGCGCTGCTATAGGGCCTCGGTGGTCTGATATCGACAATCGACGGCCGGGATGCGGGCCAGCAGCAGGAAGAAATCCCAGAATCAAGGTTTCCGGCCTCGACCCTGTCTTTGCTGTCTAATCGCACGCCCTCGCCCGGGGGGGGGACCTCTCCGGCTGCGTCGGTTCCGGTCTTGAGCTCTCGAGACGAAGATGCCAGAGTTTCGGCGCCGGCGTCCATTCCTGGGGCGGTGACAAATTGTTCTCTGGCCGGGGAGGGGATGCAAACAAGAAACAAAGGAGACGCTTGGTGTTTTCCGAATGCAAATACTTTTTTTTTCTTTCGTGTGTGTGATCGAGGCAGTTTGGCAGCCCAGTGGTGGGCATAGTCTTGGGACGTTTCATGCTGCTCGCCATGTCAATGCCAGGCTTGCGTTTCACCGCCCTCGCGGCGCCTCCCACCTCGACAGCCGCGGCGCCTTCGTCTCACCTCGGCGCTGGCCAGCAATGCGGCTGGGGGTCGGACGGCAGACGCCCTTGCGCGAGATCACGGACAGGGGGCCCTGTGTGTGGGTGCCGGATCGGCGCCGGGATGGGCGAGCGCTGGCCCGGCGCTGGGCGATGTGGGCGAGCGAGAGTTTGTGTTTGCTGCTCGTGCATCCGTTCTCCGTAGGGCTTGTGGCAGGTGGCTGAGACGTCTGGCGTGGCAGATGTCATCTGACGAGCGCACGTCTGGGGAAACTAGGACGTAGGGATGACGGACGGACGCCCGGCTTCCCGGGGTCGCTATTTACGGGTGCTGGTTTGCGCATGATCGCCCCAGGCGGTTCATGTTTGAGACCAAATCTTTATTTCTGCTCTTGTGTCTCATGGCGGGGGGGGGAGGGTGGTGATAGCTCGTGGCGGCCTGGCCCTGCATCATGGATACGACAGCTGGGTGAGGGCATCGCGAGGCAGGCTTGGGACGGAACTGGCGTTATCCGGGCTGCCCCGTGGCTCACATAGGCTGACCCGCGGAAGCCATCAGATGATGAATGAGACGGTGGTATTTCAAATTCATCTCACGTCCGGATTGTTTGTTCAGCTCGGATGCCCGGGTCTGTAGCATCCATGTTAGGTTCCAGAAGCTCACTTCGAGGGTGTGGCTCCTACGTGTTCAGGCTATCGTCTGTCTCATCCGGTTTTCCGGGTGACAGAGACACACTGATACTCACTCGGGCGTCTGTTTGACACAAAGGACTTGGCGTTGTAGATGTGAGCTGTGTTTGATAGCCTTCTTCGACGTCATCTCTCGTAATTCGTTGCTACGATAGTCTTCATACATAATACAGTGATACGAACAAGTTAATCAGCACGGACCAGGGACATGTTCAATCGAATTGAATTCTTAAACGAGCTGATTGTTTCTCCATGACGTCCACCGTCGATGTTTGCTCACAGATCTCATGCAACTCGTGGCACCCGCTTATGTCGTATAGGCCAACCAACCGCCTTGGTAACACGGATATGCTTGTAGCAGAATGCTGCCGATGCACGATACGGTACTCGGGGCCGTGCAGCCCGGGGACTGCATGGAGCACGCGTCTATGCAAGATAACAGGACTCCAGCTCACCGCAGGCTACTCCGTACAGATCATACTGTGCCGGTAGGTAGAGGCCGCCGGCCGCCCGTGACACAAGGCCAATCACGCCGGGCAGTCGAGTCGCGGCTCCCAGAGTCTGACGTGCTCCAGGGCTACGGTGGACGGTGAGGGACAAGGAAGTCGCGAGACACGTCGAATAAGACAAGCCAGGGCGAGCGAGCCGACGCATGCATCCATCGTGACCATCAGGCCACAGCTGCATCGGCCTGCCCCGTCACGGCCGCGGAGGCTAGTAGACCGGTCCATGTACGATGTAGGTCGACATGCAAGGCACTCCACTAATACCGCTCCGCCGCGGCCGACACGCATGCAGGCGCGCGCGCGTGCGTGCAGGTGTCATCGCAACGGGCGGGCCTCGGACGGTGGCATCCGTCGGCGGAGAGAACAGCAGGCGATCACCGCTGCTGCATGCATCATGCAATGTACGGCGGGATGCGCGGGAGAGGGGGGCGATGGACGGGGGAGATGGACGGGGACGGGGACGGGGACGGGCAGGGGGCACGGGAGCATGGCCCGTTTGCGGTTCCGCGACAGCCAAATGGCCACGGAGCCGAGGGACGACGAGGAGCGGTTCGCCCCCCGAAGAGCGAACTCGTGATCATGGACGGCGATGGAGGTGGTGGTGGTTGCGGCGGCGTCTGGATGGTTCCATTCCACCACCACCCGGCGCCATGCACCAGCCGTCCAACACCCTCCGCCGAGGCAGAGACACACCATCTGCAATCCCGAATCGCAACCTCTACATCACAGCTGCCTATCGCGTCGGGCCGGGCCTGGCCGTGGGGGTCGGCCAGCCCGTCGTCGACGAACTCTCGATCGCCCCGATGGCAGGTGGCGGGTGGTGTTTTGGCTGAAACTCGGCGCCTGTCTTGGTCGGGCGGCCGTCGTGCAAAGTACCAGCAGCGTACCGGCAAAGTTGCAGCCTTCCCCGCGGATCAAGGGGCATTCGGTGTTCCTGGATACCCCGTCGTCATCGTCATTGTTTGCTGCCGCTGCATGTTGCACGTTGTCGGATTACCCGCACCTAGTATGTGCTCACAGGGCAGAGGAGGTCCGGCTGGATGCCCATGTTCCAGCGGGCTGGGTGCGCTAACAGTTTCAATATACGTACTTCGTACCACCACCACCACCGTGCAACAGCACCTGCACCTGCCTCGGGGCTCTTCTCCGTCTCCTCCTCCTCTCCTCTCTCCCCTTCTCCCCTCTCCATCACCATCCAGCAGCAGGTGACCGCGAATCCTCCCGCACCGGTAGGGGTTCCAGCTGCAGCGGCCGGGAAGAAGCAGGAACAGGGGCCTAGCCGCTGCACTGCCGCCGCTGCAAGTCGCCAGGCGCGCGCGCAATGCTGCACCAGCACCATCGGCTCTCCACACCACACCCATGCGTCGAGAGTCGCCGTGCTGGGCATCATCAGGGACGCCGCCGACAACCACCACCTCGGCCAGTCTCTCACACCACCTCGCTGCGGCTTCGCCAAACTTTCGACGTCGCCGCCGTCCAACAGGGAAAGTCGACCCGAACCGAATCATCCTCGGCTTCAGAGGCGATCCTGAGACGACGAACCGCCGGTGCTGCTCGCACCCTCGCATTCTCCAATCACAGCGCCGCTCTGACAAACGACATCTCCCCAGACGGAACTTGGGCCTGCCCAACCGTGGCCCGCTTAGCTTGGACGCCCGCTGCGCACCTTCAGCCCGTTGCTTTTCCCAACTCGGATTCGTCTCGCCTCGACTCATCCCATCGCGCCTCGCCTCGTCTCCTGCGCCGGCGGCCATGCCCATCATCCTCGCCGTACCCGTCGCCGTCCAGATGCCATGATGCTCTGCGCACCACTGTCGCCGGACCAGAGGCAATCATCGCTCGCACCCTTATGCTCGCCGCCGCCGCAGTCGCCATCCACTGCGACGCCCCTCCTCACGTCACCGTCGTCGGTGCCCAAGTACACGACCGCCCTTTGCCGGTCGCCCTAAATCCCCGAGGCCGCATCTCGCCCGGCGACTTGACGGCTCCTTTCCCCCCAGGCGCCGCAGCGCCTCGTGCGCAGGCTCGCCATGGCCACCAACGCCGTGCCGGATACGCAATTGGGCCTCACTGCCGAGGAGATACAGCTTCTGCGCCAGGGCCAGGCTGCGTTGGGCGGAAGCGGCGGCGGAGGGTCGACGAGCTCCCGCGCCGCCAGCAGAGCCAGCAGCCAGGGACTACTGCTCCTTGACAGCTCGTCCCTCACCGCGTTGGGCAGATATTTCGACCGGCTGATGGCTGGCATCGAGCAGAACATCAGGTACCTCAGCGAGCAGGCGCAAATGTTCACCCAGGTGCAGTACGACCGCGCCGGCAACATCATCGACGGCGCCGACGCCGAAATCGCCCGCTACACTGAGATATTGCGACAGCTCGACGAGCTTGAGGTGGACTTTGACAGGATAGCACACATCAAGGAGATTGTCAAGGGCTATCGGCAACGGGTTGAGGACTTGGAGAGGGAGCTGGAGACGAGCGGCTCGTCGAGTCGACACCACAAGCACTCGTCGTCGCACCGACACGGCCATTCCCACTCGCACCGGCACGGCTCCTCTCATAAACACAAGCATTGAGCACGAGCTCGGCGCAACCCGTCGACTCTATGAACATGTCTCACCCACCGACGCTGTATTAAAGGCACGGGGAGGCAGAACGGAATCACCACCACGACACACGCACGGTAGACAAACGGTCACAAGACCAAGGAGGGCTCTACAGGCTATTGACTACTAACTACCACGGGGGGATGCTCCTGCCGCAGCAGGTAATCACAGAACTGCTACGACTTGCTTCCCCAGGTCTTTCCTCGGTCTACGCACGAGGTTGAAATTGTACGAAGGCGGAAACGTTGGACTGGATATGTCAAAAAATATGGATCGACGCCTCGCGGCTGGCAAAGACGGGGATAGGCCTCACGGCTCGTTGGACTTGTTCATCTGGCGTTGGTTTTTTGCTTTCCCTCTATCCGTATATGTTTACCTACTTTCTTTTGTCAATGCCCCTTTTGTTTCGGATGAAAGGACACTCCGACGAACAGAGTACACTTTTTGGGGGGGCAGAAGATTGCTGTTTCTCACGAACGACCCACCGGACCTACACCGCTGTCTTTCGGGCAAGGACCAGGCTATGTTGGTGTTTTGCGTCATGACCATTTTTATACCCACAGGGCATGCTTTCATGCGTCCTTTGCCGGAGGGAGATGTGGACAAGCATGGCTTGTCTAGCTGGAGACGGAGGCGTGAGCTGCCGATCTGGCGGCGGGCGCAGGTTTGCGTTCGGAAGGCGCATGAATGGGCGAGCACGAGGGCTCGGGCGGCGGGATTTGAGCAGGTGGCCAGGAGCGCAGAGAGCCAGGAGCCGGAGAGCCGGAGAGGGACTGGTCTGGGCAGCTATCTAGGACGAAATGGGGAGACGCCCGTTGTAGGACCAAGCCTCGCTTGTCCAGTGCGCAGAATGTGAGGTCCTTTGCGTGCGGCGCGTGAGCATTTTCGGTGTAAGTCGGGATCGTGGTTGGCCAGCGGGTTCCCCCCATCCACCCATCCCGTCCATCCCGTCCATCCCGTCCCTCCCGTCCGCGCAAATCTTGGGTTGAACAGCAGTTCGAGAGGGGGTCGGGCACGGTTCGACGACAGGACGGGAAAGCAGGTCTCTCGCTCGTGACTCGGACGACTACGAGTCCAAGTCGCGCGTGCGTAACAGGTCTGTACGCCATACTGGCAACTGCCCCCGCGGACATCCACGGTCCCTCGCCGTCACATACCGACCACAGCAGCACCATCACGTCGGCGGCCCGCAGGCCAAGTGCCTCCCTCGGTCAGTCTCTTGTCTATTCTCCGCCGTATCACGCTCTACACGGTCCCCCCACGCGGTACATGAACGCCGCGGCTCGAACTCCCGAGCAAGCAAAGCAAAGGAAATACGAAGAAAAAAGGAGATCGGAGATGTTGTCCGTTCCAAGAGGCCCGTACGGGCAAAAAAGCCAAAAGCCAAATGCCCCCAACGCCGTAGCATGCCCATCCCGTAATGCGTGGTTCGGCGTCCGCTCGCCGACGGTGCAGGTCGTCCGTCTGCCTGCAACACCGCCCGTGTCTATCCAACCTTTCCGCCCCCACGAGATATGACATGACAGACAAAGGAAAACAAGGTCGATGAAGACCGTGACGTCCGGTGTGGTGTGGTGTGGTGTGGGTATGTATAGATAATCAAGTATCCGTGGTATCAGGTCACCACGTCCCAACTCCTCAAAGTGCGTGGCCGCCTTGACAGTGCAGCAAAACTTCTAGACCCTCGCGATACGTCGCTGCCGAACGATAAACGGGCTCGGCATCTCGTCCCGCTCTGGGTCCCAGACAGCCACCGGCTCGCTCCCGCTGCCCCCACTGGCTCTCCGCTCGCCGGCGATGCGGTCCCGGAACGCCGTGCCGCGCTTCGGGCTCGTGTTCTCGCCGGAGGCGCCGCTCAGGGGTCGGCCCCCGGCGCGTGCCTGCTGCAGCTCCACGAGGGTGCGGCCCTTGATGTTGTTCTTGGCCACGGCCTTGTTGGGCGACTCGCCGCCGCTGCCCGTGTCCTTCTTCACCGACGTCGTGCGGCTGAGACCGCTGCCGCCGGCGGAGCTGGGCTCGGACTGGATGCTGGCCACGGAGGGAATCTTACTGAGCTGCGGGCGGATGGGCGAACGCAGACGCGGGTCCGGATGCGATGCGGAGGCGGCGCTGGCTGCGGCGGTTGCGGCCTTGGACACCAGACCCGTGTGCGAGGTCTTTGTCCTGAGGCGGTTAACCGGGCACGCCTTCTGCGTGGTGAGCACCGGGCGATCCTTACACGTGAACGGGTTCTTGGATGACTTGATGTGTCGCGTCGGCGACGGGACACCTATGTCCTCGTCGTCCGACTCCAGGAAAGCCGGTTCACGGTGCAGGTCCCACTTGGGGTTGCCGTTGATGGCGTTGTTGGTGGCGAAGATGTTGCTCGAGTGCGTCGTCGGCGCCTTGGTCGTGCCGTTGCGGCGAGGAGAGAGAGACAGCGAGGCGATGGCCATGGGGCTCGGGGAGGCCATGTCGACGTCCATGGGCGTGCCGACGTGGCCCGCGAACATGGTCTGCGCGCGGCTAAAGGGCGTCCGCGTGCTGCGCTTGGCCTCCTTGGACGAATCTGGGCTGTCGAGCGAGTACTCAGTTATGTCCGTCGTTGACGGGAACTCGTCGCCGCTGGCTCCGATGGACGAGTGTGGATAATCCGACTTGGCGACGGATGAAGCATACTCATCGATGGGCGGCTCCTCGGGGACAAAGGCCACGCTCTTCTTCTTTTGCACCTCGGCCTCGACGCGGAGCTTGACCTCCTCGTCGAAGCGCTTCTGGAGCTGCTCGATCTCGGCGTTGGCCTGGCGATCAATCTCTAGTCGCGCCTTGACCTCCCACTCTCTGCGCAGGGACGCCTCCATCTCTTCTCGGGCGCTGTCCTTTTCCCTGTCGAGGCTGGCCAGTCGCTCCTCCAGCTCCCTCTCCTTCCTCTTGAGGGTCTCCTCTCTGGCCTTGAGCGACTTGTTCAGGTCGACGACCTCCTTCTCCTTGCGCATCAGCTTCACGACGGGCAGGTTGAGCAGCTGCGCCGTGTCTGGCCGTCTGTCGGGGTTCACTTTGAGGCAGTCCTTGATCACCTGGCCGAGCTCGGGGGAGTAAATGTCCGGCAGCGGTGCGATCTTGCCCTCCTTGATCTTCTGCACGAGCTGGAAATGCGTCTTAGCATTGAAGGGCGGCTCTCGTGAGCAGAGCTCGTAGATGATGCATCCAAGCGACCAGATGTCCGACTTGAGTGTGTACTTTTCGGCTGCGCAGATCTCGGGCGACATGTAGAAGGGTGTGCCGACGTAGGTCGAGGCAAAGTCGTGCGACTTGATCATTTTCGAGAGGCCAAAGTCGCCGAGCTTGACCGAGTTGTCCTCGCCCAGGAAGACTGCGTACACATCTGTTAGCAACGGCTCCCCCAGCGACATCATAGTGGGCATGTTCATACCGTTCTCGGGTTTCAGGTCTCGGTGCAGGATGGTCATAGTTCCGGCCGGCACCTTGGGGATCCCGCTGGCGCTCCCCTGCGTGAGGCCCAGCACGTTGGAGCCCACCTCGGGAGGGTTGACGCCGTAGTGGCAGCGGTACAGCGCCATGACGAGCTGGCTAAAGATGCTCCAGACGAAGCTCTCCTGCGCGCGCTGGCCCTTGACCTGCAAGTCCTTGATCACGCGCCCCAGGTCGCCGTTGCCGCAGTACTCCATGTATAGATGCAGGTCCTGGCTGATTTTGAGGTGCTCGCGGTGGTAGTAGGCGACGATGTTGGCGTGGCGGAGGTGCGAGAGGATCTGGAACTCGGCGTGGAGCTGCTCGCGCTCCTTCTGGGACATGCGGAGGTAGGAGATCTCCTTGCGGCACATGATGAAGCCGTCGGCCTTGCGGCGCACCTTGCGGATAACGCCAAAGGAACCATGGCCTGCGTTGGGCAGAATTGTCAGCAAGGGTGTTCGCACGACGTCGTTGGCATATTGGCTCACCGATCTTCTCGAGCGTCTCGTACTTGTCCTCGGACGACATGGTGAATCGATTCACGGCGGTGCCAGCGTTACTACAAGCCGTCTCCTCCCAAGCCCATAGAGCAAGGCTTTCCTCTACACAGCAGCGAGGGGGGAGAGCAAAAGCATACAGTCGGGCTTGATGATGGAGGGCCGTCGCAAAAATACCTGCTGTGGTTAGTAACGAAGGCTGTTTGTGGTGGTGGGTTATGAAGAGGTTTGCGATGGTGGGTTCCGCGCCATGGGGGGAGGATTTGCATACAACCGCTAGATGATGCGTCCCTGATGTCGTGCACGGTGCTAACAACGCTATAGCATGGGCTTCCGTGCGTCCCGTGGCCACTCGTTCTGTCACGAACAAGGGTCAAGTTGCCTGAGTAAACAGTCCGGGGCGCTGCCATGGCAACGGGCGCCGAAACGGCTTTCCGGAGTTGAGCCGCGTATCGATAAGCCGTTGCCGTCCTTGCCGCCACAACGCCCCGCCACGGTGGCGGCTGTCAGGACGATTTCACCACTGCTTTGTCACCACTTCACCATTGGTGGGGGGGTGAAAGCCGTCGAGCAACGGCCGCCAATCTTGGACCAGCAAGGCACAAGCCTCAACGTTTCTCATAGCCTTCTTGTCTGTTGCGTCTTGAATTGTTTACTTTCATCAAAACTGTACATCTTTTCTTTGTGTTGGAGGATCGACGGTGGCAATGGTGCTGCGAAAGCATGAGCTGGAGGGCAAGCTTGGTGAGGAGAGCCTCTTGATCAAGAACGGCGTGCTCCGCGACGAGAATCCCCTTGACGAGAGCCGCGAATTCAACGACTTCCTGCTCGCCTGCCGCCACGGAGACCTGCGCAAGTGCCAGGAGCTCATCGGCCTGGGCGTCAACATCAACGGCAAGGACGACTTCGACTACACGCCGCTCATCATTGTACGGGACGCTGGCCTACCCTAGAGCACGCGATGCTCCCGTCCGTTATCTCCGGTGTTGACCACGCGCAAATAGGCCAGTCTCTGCGGGCACTACGAGCTCGTGCAGCTGCTGCTAGAGTCAGGTAGGCCTGCTGTTGCTCTTGCGTTCTGCCGCGGCTCGGTGGCTGCTGTTTAGAGTTGGACCAGGGGTTGACGCTGTTGGCAGGTGCCCTTGCTGAGAGGAACACGTTCCAAGGAGAGCGATGCATCTACAACGCACTTAATGACCGGATACGCAACCTGCTGCTGCAGTACGACTTTTCCAAGACGTCAGACCCGTACGTGTACTGGTCGACGCACATCTCGAGTCTCCTGAGCCGCACGACGCCGTCCACCTCGGACATTTCCCTCGTCACCGGCTCGCAATCGTTTGCCCTCCACAAGTTCCTGCTCGCCTCCCGCACGCCCTACTTTCGCCGAAAGCTCGAGGCCCAGCCCGAGACGGCGACATGGAACCTCGCGTCAGCCATTCCAGTCGAGGCCCTGCAGATCGTGCTTCGCTACGTGTATCTTGGCGACCTTCCGCGAGACCTCGTGCCGCCGGGCAGCCCAGTCTCCGAGGAGGACGTCGCCAGAGGCTTGGATAAGATCAGCAAGCAACTGGAGGTCGAGCAACTCTGGGGCGCCATCATGGCGGGCAGTGACCGCAGGCTCGCGCGGCAGCGGTACCAGGACGAAGAGGAGCGCGCGATGCGGCAGATTGGCGACTTCTTCCGCACCAACGTGCTGGGGATGAAGATGGTCGTGGACACTGAACGCGTGGGCGATATCAAGTGGGAGCACGACAACGCTGCGTATGCGGATGTCTTGCTCAGGGCGGATGAGCAGTACGACGACGACGAGGCCAACGGGGTGGATGAGTTGCCGACGCTCAACGGCCACGGCATACCCATCGGGTCCGCGACTGGCGGCGGCAAGAAGCCCAGAAAGTCGTCACTGTACCCGGCCCACAAGGCCATGCTCATCCGCAGCGAGTACTTTGACAAGATGTTCTCGGGCGATTTCGTCGAGTCGAAAAAGTCGGCGCACCTCCACGTCGTCACCGTGGACTGCTCGCCCGCCGTCCTGGAGCTCGTCCTCACCTTTCTCTACACCGAGAGCACAAACTGCCCGCTCGAGCACGCCCTCGACCTGCTCTACGCCGCCGACATGCTCTTCCTCGACGGCCTCAAGAGCAAGGCCGCCGTCGCCATCAGCACGCTCGGCAGCGGGACGAACAAGGTGCTTGTCGACCGCGCGCAATCCACCAACGGTGGCGCCGACGGCGACGAGAAAACAAACAACAATACTGCTCAGCTCGTGGAGGTGGAGATGGAACCCATCAACATCTACGACGTCATCCACGCCGCCTGGGACCTCCGCGTCCAGCGCCTCGAGGAGTTCGCCGCGCGCTACCTCGCCACGCGCCTCGAGGACTACGTCGATGACCCGGACTTCCAGGAGCTCATCCGCGAGAGCGCCGCGCGCATCCACCGCCGCGAGGAGACGGACACCATCGAGTTGCTCGACGACATCCGGTACTACCTCTCGGAGCGCTTCCGCCTGCGCTTCGAGGACGCCGGGCTCGACGAGATGCTCGCGGGCGAGGACGCCGGCGAAATCAGCCCCGAGGCGGCGGAGCGCAGCGAGGAGAAGCCGGCCACCCGTCACGACACCGATGCCGCCGCCGAGGGCGAAGCAGGCACGCTTGAGCCATCACCGCCAGAGGGGCAGCAGGTCGACGACGCGGTCCTCACGCTGGACGGAGCGATGGCCGAGGACGAGTTTGCGTCCGACGCCATCAACTACCAGATCCTGCTGGGCAAGATCGACGCCATGCTGGAGCGGCTCAAGCTGGATGCCTGAGCGGGGTGCCATGTCGGATATGGATACATACAGGGGCCTGCATGATACGTTGCATACCAACTACACTGGCTGCATATACATAGCTGCTCCGTCGCTTGCCGCAAGGGCGCGACGGGGGTTACATGAGCTTTGCATGGGAGACGACGGCGCGTTTAGAATCAATGCACGAATACAAGTCACGACGGCTCTGCATCAGCATGGATGATATATATCGCTTTGTATTCATCTTGAGCATGAATGATATATATCGCTTTGTATTCATCTTGTTCATTGCCACAGTATTTCCAAGTCTCGTATGCAAACAATCCGCTGCAGCCCGTCCCCGCCGGCGGCCAGCCATCTAGTACTCGACGATCTTGATGCGCGCGCGCAGGCTCTCGGGCAGATCCTCGGCCCTGACGAGCCCCATCTGCACCACGTCGCCCCAGAAGAAGAGCGCCCGGTCCTGCGCGTAGCTCAGGTAGTCGAACTCGTCGGCGGCGGGCTCCTCCTCGGCGGCGAGGGCGCGGGCGGCGGCGTCCCCGCGCAGCGGCTCGTTGTTGGCGTCGAGGCCGGGCACCTTGGCCTGAACGATGCCCCAGGCGACCCACTGCGCGCTGTTGGCGGGCCGCCAGAGGCGCGTCTCGTCGAGGAGGTCGCGGACCTGCCGGTCGCTCTGCTCCTCGCGGTCGCGCTCGGCGGCACCCCAGCCGCCGGGGGGCGCGCGGGCGTCGAGCATGAAGTCGATGATGGAGCTCGACGACGGGGCGGCGACGGGGCCGCCGGGCGTGCCGGGGGGGTTGGCGTTGGCGGACGACGACGAGGAGCCGCTGTCGACGGGCCGCATGCGCGGCGTGGAGCTGGCCGTGGGGAACTGCGGCCGGTGGTCGACGTAGGCCTTGATGAAGCGGCGCTGCTCCTCGGGGAGCGGGTAGCGGCCCGTGTTGCAGGCGTGCGACGTGCTGGGGTCGTGGTAGTTGTACGTCCACTCGGTGAAGTGGTTGGCGAACTCCTGGCCGGGGGTGTTGGCGGCGGCGTACTCGAAGTCGATGACGATGAGCTGCTTGTGCTTGTTTGCGGCCTGGAGCAGGGGCGACTTTTCGTCGTCGGGGCGGATGCGGAGGATGTTGCCGTACTGGGTCTATGCGCACGGGTTCAGCAGCTGGGGTGAGGTGAGGTGAGGACTTGGCGATCGCCGACTTACATCGTTGTGTGCAAACACGAGACGGTCCCTGATGGCCTTGGGGTCCTTGTAGATGTTGTTCAGGTGCGCCCTGTACTTGGCCACGGTGTCTCTGAACTGCGCCCACGGCACTCCGCACACGTAGCCGTTGGCCTTCCACGCGTGGATGACCGAGTCGCGATGCCCGTTGCTGGTCGTGCTCTCCACCTGGGTATCGAGGTAGGTGATGATCTTGGCGACATTATCCAGCCACTGGTCCCAGTTCTTCCACACGCCCGGGCCGTTGTCCCGCTCATGCTGGAGCAAGTCGATGCCGTCGTGCAGCTCCCTCATCCGCTTGGCAATCTGGCGCGAGGTGTCGGGCTCGCGCAGGTCCAGGGGCTGGAGCGTGATGGCGTTGAAGAACTGCTCGAAACGGCCGTTCTTGAAGGTGCCCAGCAGGCGAGGGCCGATCTTCTTGCGGGCAAGGCGCTGGAGGACCTTGAGCTCGTTGTCGCGGTCGATGAGGTGCTCCACCTGCGGGCCGTAGACGCGCAACAGAACCTTGGGCGGCGTCTTCTTGCCCTGGCCGTCGGGTAGATCGGACGGGGGAGTGACGACGTATACGGCATTGGTCAGCGCGCCGCTCAGGCGCTCGACCTTGATGAGATCGCCACTATCCAGCGGCACGCGCCGCCATCCCTTGAGCCTCAGCGTGTGGGCAATGCGGATGATTTCGTTCTTGAAGACCAGCCAAGCGTCTCGCTCCTTGTCGGCCTTGTTGGGCGTGTCGGCCAGGTCGTCGGTGCTCAGGCCGCCGCCGGTGTAGCTGAGCGTCTTCGAGTTGTCAAGCCACGCATCGCAGTCGGGCACAATGGCGTCTCCGTCGACGTAGTCTGTGTCCGAGGAGGCCGCGCGATGCAGCGAGGCCCGCGAAGTCGCCCGGCGTCTTGAGCGGGTCCCCCTGGGGGCGTGCTCGGTGATTCCGCCAAGGCCCAGATGCGCCATCGAGTCCTCGAGGATGCTCTGCAGCTTGTCGAGGGAGACGTGGCTGGACTGCGAGTCGAGGGAGTCGGCTCTCTCGCGGCCGGGGTTGGCAGCGGCGGACGTCCCCCGATCGACGGGCGGAGACTTGGACTTGCGCCGGGGGAGCTTGGTCTTGCGGCCGGCGACCTTTTTGCGCTCGCGCTCCAGCCATTCCCCAACCTGGGATAGCAGCTTCTCGCCGTGGTACTGGTGGTGGTTATGGTGGCGATGCTGATGTCCGGCTTGGGTGGGCTCGTCGCCGGGATACACAGCCGCAGGCCCCTCGCTGATGGATGATCTGGACGACGAGCCCGGGGCCGGCGAGGGCGGCAGCTTGCCGCCCAGTCGGCGTACAGAGCCGGCGCGGAAGCGTTTGACAGGCGGGGGCTCCTCGTCGAGCTGGGGCTCGTGGACGGGCTCGGCAATCTGGACAGCTGTGGTGATGTGAGCCTACGTCGGCGAAGATGTGGACTATCCGGGCTGGAGGCACCGCTAGGGGAGAAAGCGGCAGGCATACGGTCACGAGACACGCCAATTCGGATTCACACGCATCACTCCTTCACACACGCGCATTCTCACAATGTACGCACCTTTGAGAGAGCCGCTCGCGGGCGGCGTCCTGTCGGCGTCGTCGTCCGTCTTCAAGACGGAGCGCAGCGGCGCGGGGCCAAACGTCGCGGGGGCGGGCTCAGGCATGGCCGCTAGGTGATGATGCGATGGATACGCAGGCAGGGCCGTGGGTGTCCACGCGTGAAGCCGACCGCGTCGTTGCGAGGACAGGAGAGCGCAGCAGCAGCTTCGAAGCCGGGGCGTAGGCAGTCGCACGAAGGCGCACAGCGTCGGCTAACAAATACCAACGGCTGTCGGTGGTCGTCAGCCAAGTGGGCTCCTTTTGTGGGCAGGGCTGGCGGGCCGGGGAACTGCCCTCGCGCAGGAATACGCATCATACGAACCTCTCTGTCTCTTGTGGGTGACACAGACGCGCCTCCAGATGGTGCAAACAAACGCCGTCGGTCTCGAGATGAGCGCACGGTGAGTTGCCGTGGAAGAGGCGAAACCAGGAGGGCATGTGACCTCTTGACATCATGTATCATGGCCAGCCCCTCCTCGCTGCTAGTTAGCCTCCCCAAGCTCCCGTCTATCTTGGTGCCTGCCAGCCAGCCCAGGCCATCCCGGTCATATCGATTGGGCAATCAGCGGCGTCCTGAAGAAGCAATCGGGCGCTTGAAACAATCGCCTGTCGTCTCGGGTGACGTAAGACACCCAGCTGGTATCAGACCCTGAAAACGGCCGCCACCGATTTCCGCATCGGGTAGGCTTGGCAGGCGTCCGCTGAAGCTGGCATGTGATCGCCCGGGCTGCATCGCCGCGCATGGCATGGCATGGCGGCGCGTCGCATCGCAGCATGGCATGGCATGGCATCGTCGTTAGGGGCGAGCCCCGGGGGACGAATGAAGCTGCTGTGATTTGATCTGATTGCTGGCACCCCTGGCCACACCATCCCGCTATCGGCGAGTGCATTCGACAGACGGGCTGTAGATCATGAGGATGCCTGTATTGCACGCTTGCTCACCGTAGAGGTTGAATGGTGCGGCATAAATATCGCTGTGCTTTCATCTCGTCTCTATCGAAAGATGCTACTTCGTACGGATAGCTCACAATCTACGTCACTTGCCTCCCGTCAGCGACTCCCTCGTCGCCTCGACGCCCTCGTTCCTCAGCGCCCACACAATCGCGTCCACCACGTCGTCCACCACCGCCGCCGGCCGGTGTCGCGGCTCCCTCTCCGCCGCCGTCTGCTGCCACACCCCCGTCCGCACCAGGATCGACACCCACTCCGTGCCGTCCGCCGGCGCAAACTCGTTGGCGCCGCGGATGTCGCTCTCCGGGTTGTCGCCGATCATGTACACCCTCCGCAGCGGGTGCTTCGTCCGGCCCGCCGCCGCTGCCGCCGCCGTCTTGCCCTCCTCGGCCGCGAGCATGTCCGCGTAGTAGTGCAGGAGGCGGTCGTGCGCGTAGTCGTACGTGAACTTGGACGGCTTGCCCAGCGCGTTGAACTGCAGCTCCGCGCCGCCGGTCACGGCCGACCACACGCCCCTGAGCGCCTCGACGAACGCGCCCGTGCCGAAGCGGTTGATGGGGTACTCCGTCTTCCAGAACAGGTCGAGGTTCGAGATCCAGAGCTCCGGCTGGCCGTCCTGCTGCCACCCGCGGTTGGGCAGCGACGCGTCGCCGTTCTTGTCCGAGACGGTGCCCAGGTAGCCCCGGTGGGAGACCAAGAGGTCGTGGATGATTTGGATGTCGAGCGACCAGTCCCGCGGGTCGTTCCACACCAGGATCTGGTCAATCTTGAGCGCGTCGGCCGGGATGTCCCGGCTGTAGGAATCCGTGATCCTGGACGCCGACTTGCCGTCTGGCAGCTCCCGGAACCGGGCGTGGACGCTGTCCTTGAGGTTGTCAAACGGATAGAGGGTGCCGTTGTCGTGAATCAGATCCGCGGGCGTCACAGCGTGCGAGAACCCATACCTAGCCATCGTCAGTCTTCAGAAGAGACGCCGCCTCGGCAACAACCACGTACTCGTTCGCAATCTCGCGAGCCGTCTCCGGGTGCGACCCCGTAATCAGCACCGTCTGCTCCTTCACTGTGTCGTCCCACCCGCGCATCGGCGTGTGCGACACGATGACCCGGTTGCGGATTACGTCCTCGTCCGCCGACATCAGCAGCCGCTTCGTCAGCGACGCGACCTTGGCGTCCTCGTGGGCGCCTCCGCCGTTGGTCAGGAAGACGTAGCGGATGCCGCGGGAGCGGATGCTCCTGAGCATCTCCCTGGCACCGGGGACGCCCTGCTGGCCCTGGTATAAGACGCCGTCGATGCTGCCGGCTCGTCAGTACCCGTCTCAACTCATACATGGGGACGTAGCATGGGTTTGACGACGACTTACTCAAAGGCGAACGCAATGTCTGAAAAGGCACTGTGTGACGCATCCTGCCCGGAGCCGCTCTTCGTCTTGGGGACGGGCGCTGGAGCCTCGCTCCTCGGCGCGACATTCTTCTCACCCAGCACGGCCGAGTTGCCAAACTGCCGCCTCACAGTATATGCCACGCAAGAGCGCAGCGCAAATCTGGCCAACGCCGGCCCTGGCCGTTGAGTCCTAGGCGCTACCGGGCCGGCGCCGGAGGCCAGCCCAGAAAGGCACCTGGCGCACACGCCCGCGCGAGCCATTGCGCTCTCACTCTCACCGGGTTTCTGACGAGCCACGGGCAAGCGAAATGAGCATTAGAAAGGTCAGAGGCTGATAGGGGCTGTGGTTGTGAATTTGTGAGGAGTCTGGAGCGTGGTGTAACCGGAGATGATGGACCTGGGTGCAGCATCGGAGGGTGCCGGTCCAGCCCACTATTCTTAGATCAGCGCCCTTCTGCGTCACCGCCGTGCCGTGCTCCCACGACAACATCCAATAGGTCGATTCGACGTGAACTACGCGGTATGACAATTGAGACTCGTTCAATGGACTCGTTAATAATGTTACACTTGGAATTGAGTTGTGGCACCACAATGGCCAAAGTCTATGGATAGTCCTTGGTGATACACTACTTTACACGCGCTCAAGTCGCGTCACCTCGAGGCTCATCGTACAATCCGCCCGCGATCCGAATCACCTGCGCTTCCAGTCCTTCATGTGGTCCAGAATCAGCTGTGCCCCCTGGTCCGGCGAGTGCTGCCGCCCCAGCGCCTCCACAAAGTCGCCCTCGGGGTCCATGAGGTAGAAGTAGATGCTGTGGTCCACCAGGTAGTCCTGCCCGGGTTTGACGTTCTGCGGCGTGCTAAAGTACACGCGGTACTTCTTGCACAGGTCCTTGATCTGTTCGTACGTGCCCGTCAGGCCGATGAAGTCCGGGTGGAACTCGGCGAGGTAGCTCTTGAGCGCCGCCGGGTCGTCACGCTCGGGGTCGCACGTCACGAATATGGGGAGCAGGGAGCCGGGGGCCTTTTCTTCGACGACGTCGAGCATCCGGGCCATCTTGTCGAGCTCCTCGGGGCAGATGTCGGGGCAGCGCGTGAAGCCAAAGTAGACCTGTCACAACTGCGAGTTAGCCAGATGTCTGCAGGGGCTCAAAGAAGCAGAGTCGTTCCGTCAACGTACCAGGGAGTGCTTCCCCTTCATCATCTGGCTTGTAAACGGCTTGCCATCCTGGTCGACGAGCGTGAACTCGCCTCCGACCTTGGGCCGGCCAACGCCCTTGGCCGCATCCGCTATCCTCTTCCTCTGCATGCGCCCCTTTTCGAACTCAAAGTACCACACCAGGCCGGCGCATGTCCCGACGAACAGGATGCCTGCCTTCCAGGAAAAGGGCTGCGATGCATTTGTCAGCTCGCCTGTCCCATCGCGAGGCGTGAATCTGAAGCCGTGGGAGGGGCCGCTCATACCCCTGTGCTGTGCCGGCTCTTGGCCTCTTCGACCGTCTTGTACTTGGTCCGTCTCTGCGTAATCGGTTGCCTCGACTGTACCGGGGCGCGAGGAAGCGTCGGACGGAGTTGCTTCGGCTGCAGCGCGCCGGTCGAGAAACAGCGCTGGCATTGGCGAGTAGACAGTCTGCTGAATGTGCCCAGCAGGGCTTTTGATGACGCGACCGAATGCGGCATGGCGACCGTGTAGCCGACAAGGCGGATTGTCGTGGAGTGCTGGATGGAAGATGGTTGGAGAGCTGCAATCGCCTGACACCGAAGCTTGATCGCTATCGAAGGCGCCGTCGCCACCGAAAATTTGCCGAGACCCTGGGCAGTGGCTATTCACTGCTTAGTCATTTCAACACCCAGCGCTCAACATGGGCAGGGAGCGACAACGTCCATCATGAGATCATATCGCCCCCATTGGAATCAGATCCATGTACGAATAACAAGGCCAGTTTGGACTGTATGATATTACCATATTGCGCGGAACCACCAAAGGAGCACCCCAAAGCCTGAGCCAAAGGCCCATCGTGCTGGAAGCCATGGACGACGCTCCGACGCAGGCGGCCGCCTCCCTTGAGGACCAACCTCGGTTTGAACTCATAGAAGAAACGATAAAAAGGGAAAATGCAGCCGATTCACCCCGTCTGGCCGTCGGAGACCTCGCACCTCCACCTTTCAAATCATCACCCACCCCTCTCCCGTCTACGGAAACTCCCGACGCAGCACCAATGCCCGCCCCTGCATCGCACCCTAAGAAGAAAGGCACGGCATCCATGGTCAAGAAGCCACCCAAGCGGCCCCGGAACGGCGAGCCCAGCAAAAGGACCAAAAAGGTCAAGTCAGAGCGGACTGGCCAGGGGTCTGAGGAGGCGTCCGATGATGATGAATCCGACAACGGCCCGTACTGCCTCTGCCGCGGGCCGGACGACCACCGGTGGATGATCTGCTGCGAGAACTGCGAGGACTGGTTCCACGGCGAGTGCATCAAGATGAACAAGGAAATCGGGGAGAACCTCATCGAAAAGTTCATCTGCCCCAGATGCACAAAGGGCGACCTGACCACCATCTACAAGAAGACGTGCGCGCTGGCGGCCTGTCGGAAGTCGGCGCGCCTCAAGCAGAGCCAGCCGAGCGTCTTCTGCTCCAACGAGCACGCGCAAACGTGGTGGGAGCGCATTGTGGGACGGTTGCCCAAGGGCCAGGCCAGGGCTGGGCTGAGCGACCAGCTGTCACAGGACGAGTTCATGGCGCTCCTCAACAGCGACCTGGGAGGCACCGGCGAGGATGGCATGTGGAAGGTGGCAAAGACGCCGTTCTCGGCAGCCTTGCCAAAGGCAACAGGCGACAAGGGTGCTGGTGAGTTGATGTGGCATTACATCGAGTCGGGTGACAAACGCTGACCGGGTCCGGGCAAACAGATGACGCGCTTGCTCACATCCTGAGCGACGAAGAAAAGACATTTCTCGACAACGCAGCCAACGCCCGCCTGCAGCTCGCAGAAGAAACGCTTCTCTGCCACAAGATGCTCACCCTCGTGGAGCTCGCCCAGGAGCGCAGGCGCGCCGCAATCACAGCGGGCCGCTTCGGCGAGGACATCTGCGGCTACGACTCCCGGCTGGACACGATATCCGCGCGCGACGCCTTTGCCGCGTACGCCAAGTCACCCGAGGGCGAGGCGGCGTTCCGGGAGTCGAAACTAGGAGACCCGCTAGGCGAGGACGACGCGGCACGGGGCATGTGCGAGCGCAAGCGGTGCAAGGTGCACAGCGGGTGGCAGAAGATGCTCCCTCTCGGGATTAAGTATCAGGTCCGGGAGATGGCGAATCAGGCCGCCGAGGTTGCGCAGGAGGAGGGCATCGTGAGGGAGGCGGCGGGCGAGCGGTGGAAGCGAAAGCAGGCGGAGAAGAACTGGGTCGAGGTTGTGGACGCGTGAGGGCCGATGAGAGTTCTCTTTTGCGGCCGAGGGGCGGTCTGGCAGCCGGCGTTATGGGATGGAAGGAAACATGGATTGGCTTTTGAGTTGAGGTTTTTGCTATTCTCATACTGGACAGTATGAGAGGTTGGCGCCTAGACCCTTGTCTTTCTAGCCAGGACATCTCTACTAGGATGAGAGGTTGGCCACGATGCCATATGCGGGGTGAAGCTCTCATCCGATCAGCAGTATTGCTACGGGCTGGTATGCGCTGTGAATACACTGCCCATGAATATCATTTTTAACTTCAAGTACAAAATCCCATGAGAAGAATTGAGCGTCATGGTGAGTTGTCTAGGGTGGCTACGTAGAGTGTTGCTGATCCTACGGCATGGCGGGGTCGAGGGGTAGCTCACCACATGCCACCAAGACCCTGCTTATCAAGCACGGCGTGACGTAGAAAAAAAGTTGCGAGAAGGCTTCGATCGTCTTCGACATCACCACAACTGCGCCCGCCTTCGTCGCTGTATTTGACGGCGCCAGGCCCATTCTCCCATCGCAGCTCTCACACCTCTGAACTGAGCGCGCCCCCGAATTCCCCCTCACATACGAAGCGCACCGCCGCCGCCGCCGCCATGTCGTCCCCCAAAGACAACGTCGAGCGCCCCGACGAGGACCTCGACGAGACTGAGATGCTCGCGGCCGACGACGCCGCCGAGGAGATTGTCGCCGACGACGGCGACGACATCGCCATGGACTCGGACAACGAGGACGAGGAGCTGGAGCTCGTCCTGCACAACGACTCCATCGCCTACTTCGACCAGCCGCAGGACTCGCTCTTCGCCATTGCCCAGCACCCCGTGCACGCCTCCCTCATCGCCGTCGGCGGCTCCGCGGGGCCCGACGACGACGCCCCCGGCGCCGGCTGGCTCTTCGACACCTCGGCCGCGCAGTCCCGCCCCGTCCTGCCCGCGAGCTACGCCAGCGATCCCGCCGCGGCCGCCGAAGCGCCCAAGAGCACCGCGCTGCAGAGCCTCTTCGAGCTCGACGGCCACTCCGACTCCATCAACGCGCTCGCCTGGACCCTGCCGCACGGCGAGGCCCTCGTCAGCGGCGGCCTCGACGGCCGGCTGCGCGCGTGGAAGGCCGACGTGCGGCCCGGCGCGGGCGTCACGCTGGCCCTGCTCGGCGAGGCGCAGGAG
>JALHCC010001090.1:0-10474 GCA_024340765.1 Tolypocladium cylindrosporum | reverse complement strand
TCGCGGCACAGGCGCCGCGTGCTCTTCTTCTCTTTTCTCCTTAGCTTTTAGATACTCGTATAAGTCGCTCAATTGGTTGTTAATATATCTTGTTGAGACCGTTACACTAGCAGTCCGCCGTAAGGACCTACCTGTATGTACTTCGTACTTCCGTTTCGTACTTTCGTCGAACCAGGGACATGCTATGACACGACGAGGTAAGACACGCGTTAGCCAACTGGACAAACTCAATTGCATGATTTCCTACGGGCTATCCGTGCACTCGCAGCTTTCGTCCGTACTTTGTAACATCCCATCATTAAAATCATGTCCGCTCGCGTCCTACCTTACACGAGTACAGGCCGAAGCAGTGGAGAGAGCAAGCCTTGCGGGCCCGCAGCTACCCAGTGCCCAGCTTAGCTCCTTTCGGGTCCCCAGCTGCAGACGGCCTGATAACCTGATAAGATACCTACACACCTGCCTGCTTGCCTGCCTGAACACGTGCCCGCCATCTCGACCTCGCCGAACCCTTGACGTGATCCATCAACTACAGCACGACCCGACTCTCGACCATCATTTTGGATCTCCGCGACCTCATCACGCCCTCGGGCTTGCCCAACCTGCGGCCCCCTTCTTCCGTCCCCGTCCTTTTGGATCAGCAATCGCTCGCCCGTCACCCGTTCTCCCGCCGCATCTCTGCCCGCTCGCTCGCGCATGGGACGACAGCTCGGCCTGCATGTTGGGCAGCCAGTCGACGGTCCCTCGCAAGTGATGCCGATACGTCATACGCGACACCGACGAAAACTTCGATCCGCGTCGCTTTGACCCGCCTCCATGGCGCGCCCCCAGAACTCCCCGGTCCTGGCCCAGCTGCGAAGCGCAAAGACGTATCCCGAGCAGACGGCCGCACTGCAGGTGCTCAAGAATGAAGTCGTCGGTCACATCCAGAAGAAGGAAGAGTGGATCGGGGTCGGCGTCCTCGATCCTATCGTCGTCACCCTGTCCTTGAGCCATTCGCCGTCCAAGCCGAATGGCAAGGATGCCCGTACCCAGCTCGTGTCGCGCGCTCTTTCCGACGTGGACAGCGTCAAGCTGCAGGCATTGCAGCTCGTCGCAAGCTTCGCCAATGGTAATTTGGAGCCCAGATCTATTCCCCTCCGCAGTATCATCAAGCTTGACAAGAGATTCTAAAATTGCTTCTACAGGAGGTCCAGCCTTCCTTGCGCCGCTGCACGCCGCCCGGGTGGTGCCCGCGGTCCTGGGCAACATGTCCCCCCTCGCGAACCCTCCGCAAATCGTCCTGGCCGCACTGAAAGCCTTGACTGACATTGCAGACGCTGCGGCCTTGGCACTTCCGTCGTCGCCTCTCGATACCCACTCCCTCGCCGACAGTGTCTTCTCTCCTCAACACATCGAGTCACTCAATGTGATGCTCTCCATCACCTCCCCAAAGCACCTGCTGCAATCGCAAGTGACGCTTGCGTCTGGCCTGATATGCCGCCTATGTCGAGATGAGCGCCATCAACACGCACTCGCCACGGCTGGCGTTCTTGATTCTCTCGCCGCCCAGCTCGCCAGATTCGCCGTGCGCGACGGCCTCGTCGTGCCCGGTGCGGAGGAACTGGCATACAATGACGGTCTCTGCGATGTGTTCCCCGAGTCCGCTTGTGCCGGGTCCAAGATCGGCCCCATACTCGAGGCTATTGCCGTCATCCTCGGAGACTCCAAATACCGCGCCAACAGGCTGGTATATTCACCAGCACTGTTGGCCATATTTCCCTCTGTCAAGTTCGAATCGTACAAAGGGGCGCAGAGCCAACAGCAAGCTCTGACTGCTATGGAGTTAATATTGCCCGCTGTGCCCGCGTCGTCGCGAAGCCAGTCAGCATCACAGTCCTCCCTTCCCACGCCAGATCGATCAGATTCCCGGACTTCAAGCCGTACGTCTCTGAATAAATTTGGCCCTGCTGCGACATGGGGTTCACCACGCGTTCAAGCTGTCGGCAACAACGGCGATAGCGCCACTGAGGACATCGAAACACCCCTCATCCCTTGGCTGATCTTTTTGGTGAGGACGTTGGGCGAGTACGACCGACTGATGGCAGCCGCTGTTCTCGCTGCCCTCTTCAAGGCCGGCCTAGGGAGGAAAGCCGTGAGAGAGACGACCATCGGGCTGCTTGTGATTCCTATTCTCGTCAGCATGGTAGCGAATAACGACAGGGATGACCCCGATTCGGAGGGCCCAACGAGTGCAACGCAGCGCCTCGTTCTTGAAAAGACCCCAGCGGTATTGGCCCGGCTGATGACAGACAGCGAGTATCTCCAAAAGGCGGCCTATGACTGCGATGCCGTCAAAGTCCTTACCAAGCTTCTGAAACGTGCGTACCAGCCCGTGCCGGAGCTTGACCAGCCAAGGTACTGGTCACCGCAGGCGGACTCGGGCATGGATATCGAGAGCGCTCTGGCGTCGACGACGCAGCTCGGGCAGGACGGCGAGAACCCTTTACTCGCTCATCGCATGAAACTGCGGGAAGCCTCGCTGAAGGCGATTGGCGCCTTGTCTGCCGGGAAGGAGGACTACAGGAAAGCACTTATTGCCGAGGACTTTGTCCCGTACGTCGTCGAGTCTCTGTGCGAGTACCCCAGGAAGCCCCGGCAGGCCAAGGAACGGTCCAAGGACAAGCCTGCCAGCGATGCTGCTCGAAAAGGCCCTTCCGCTGCGTACGGCACCAACCCTGTGTCGGTCATCATCGCCGGGTGCCACGTCGTCAGGATGTTGGCCCGCTCAGTTAGTGTCTTGCGCACGGCGTTGGTCGACTACGGCGTTGCGCTCCCCGTATTCCAGTTCATGACCCACCGTGATATCAATGTCCAGATCGCCGCCACTGCCACCATCATCAATCTGGTGGTGGAGGTGAGTCCGGTTCGAGAGGTTCGTCTTGTCCGCGACGGCTTGATGGGACGACGAAAAGCTAACATTGAGAAGCTTCTGACAGAACACGGAGTCATGAGAGTCCTTTGCGAGCATGCTCATTCCGACAACCCAGCGCTGCGTCTCAATGCGCTGTGGGCGTTTAAGCACTTTGTCGACGCCGTTGGGCCGGAGCTCAAGAAAGCCAGCCTCGAGCAGCTCGAGCCAGGGTGGCTGGTACAGCTGATCTGTGACGACACGCAGGATGCGGCCCTTTACAACTCGAGGTTGAGGGAGGCAGCCGGCGATGACATGGACGAGGACATGGACGTGCAACCGTCTGATGAACCATTCAGGTGGCTGTACGGCAGCAATGGGTCGATTCGTGAGTTGGATTCCTCGCAGTCGACCAGGCTGCGCCAGGCGGAGGACAGGCTCTCTGCAATCCGCGAGACGGAGCTCAACCCTGTCCGACGAGCCCGAAGCGACGACCTCGCCATCCAGGAACAGGGCCTCGATTTCATCAGGAACTTGATCGGACGACCGGAGTCGGGGGCGTCGTCGGAGACCCCGAGCGAGACGACGGAGATGATCGACTACCTATTCAGCGAACTCGGGCAGGACCGCCTGTTTGAGATTTTGGCGTCCAAGCTGCGGAGCAAGGTGCTGCACCCCTTTTCGCGACGCACGTCTACATCCGGCCGCGAGCCACGGGTCGTCTACCCCCAGGCTAAGATCATCGTGGCCGTCATATACATCCTCGTGCACATGGCGGCTAGCATCCCGCGCCACCGGCAGCTCGTCATTGCGCAGACGGACCTCCTCAAGCTGCTGGCGCAGCAGGCCACCAGCAAGGACCGGGAAGTGCGTGTCGCGCTGTGCCACCTCGTCATCAACCTCACCTGGCAGGAGGACGACGCCGAGGCCCAGCAGTGCGCGGCGCGGGCGCACGAGCTGAAGCGGCTCGGCTTCCACGCCAAGATGGAGAACCTCAAGCTCCAGGACCGCGACCTGGACGTCAGGGAGAGGGCCAAGACGGCGGCGTGGCAGATTGAGCAGGCGACCTACTAGGAGGGTGCGCACAAGGGCCTGCCGCCGACCTTGAGGGCGTCGCATACCGCATCTCGATGAGCGGGAGAGATGCGAGCATGTAACGAATGGAGTGTAAATACGCAATGTTATGAATAACCTGGTATGAGTTGGTCTATTGGCGAGTGGAGCTGCGGCTGTTAATCGTACGAGTACGAATCCGATGTATTTACTTTGTAGCAGGTATCCCGGACGGGTCGCAAGAACTACCCTATACTGCCATTCTGTTCATCCGTGTAGCTCAGCGGCTCACTACGTCAATGACATGCTGTATCACTCTGCTAGTAGACGCAGAGAAGCCTTCTCGGATGAATGCCACGCTTGGTATAGAGAAAGGGGCTGTCGAGGGACCGTCTGACATCAAACCACCGACCCGGAATTCTTCCTGCGGGCATCCGTCTGCATATATTGAGTCCATAGAGGCTGATCAAGACCGTCAGGTAACTCATAGACTAGTATCGCGCAATGGCTATTCATGCGCGACAGAACAGTCCAGCACCGACTACACTTAACCACAGGATGACAACGCTTGCATCAAGGCCAACACATCAGATTGTTTCCACAACTCTCAGGAAGTCGTCCCGGTAGCCCGTCATCCATCAAGCCTCCCCATCACGTTATCGACCCGTGCCTCAAGCCGACGAGCGCCCTTTCCTATCGCCCGCCGGCTCCCTCCCCGAGGCAACTCCCTCACTCACTCACTCAACCCCCCGCCACCACGGAAAGCAAAACGGTCCTCAGTCCATCCGGTATCCCACCCGCCAGGGCAAAGCAACCGCAGGAACAAGACCCCGCGGCCTCAGCGCAATCGCACGCAGGGGGAGCGCCGACCGACCGACCGGCCGGCCGCCGCGCCCGCGCCTCCCACACCGGGCCAGGCACCCGAAACACGGCCAACGAGAGCGGCCGGCTTTGGATCACGGGGGGGGTGGCAAGTCCCTGTCTCGCCCCCCCCTCCGGACCAGCGGGCGGGCGCCGGAGGGGGTCTCACCGAGATGTCGCAACGCCGGCCCGCCGCGCGCCCCCTTGACAAACCAGGTCCGCGGCCCCAGGGCGGCTGCCCCGAGGGTAGCCGTTTTGGCGTTGCGTGCGCACGGTAAGACGTGTCGAACAGGACCCGGCTGAACCGTACGGCCGTCCGCCGGCGCTGCGAGGACAGGAGGGGGGGTTTGGGACATGATGGCCGTGGTATGCTCAGACACGCAGGCCTGGCTGGTAGCGCGATGAGAGCACGGCGTACGGAGTACGTGCTGGTATCGTGAGTGCCATCCTGCTCGAGCAACGTTCCCACGTGGACGGGCATCCTTCTGGAGAAAAGCCTCCGATGACTGACATGTGTACTCGTAGGTGCCAAGCACACATGCCTGGCTCACTCCGTGCCAATTTCATCCTCGAGGGTCAGAGACAGTGTCTGAACGTCCCTGTATCAGTGCTCAGACTCGCCCAGCCACACGTCATCTCGAATCCGCCCTTGATTCGTGACCGATTCCCCGGAATCAACCTTTTTGCCTCAGACACAATGTGCCCGCACCGCGGCGCCGCTAAGACGGGGTTATAGCAGCCAGGTTTGAGACACTGCGGCCCTGTCTGATGGCCAAAACATGGAAAAGCGCTGGCGCCTCGTGTCGTAAAGTCCACGCTGCCGCGGGTGGTTGTTGATGCCGCACGTCAACGGCTGCCCGGAGCGTCGACTTGCATGTGTTCTCCGACAACAAGCCACTTCATCTAACCTCGCACGGGGCATGCAATCTCCCGGTTGGTCGCCTGGAAGCTACACGGGACCGATTGTACTCTGTACACGGTCGCACTCGTTGGGTCAGGGCAGCTGTGAAGAGCCAAAGAGAGTCCAGGTCTCAGGGTTATGCTCGTACAACAGGAGGGCATGTGGGCAGCTTCGTACTGCGAGTGTGCCATCGACCAGTTCCAACAGGTGGCGACAAATGACTGGCGCTCTAGCAGCAGAGCCATTCATAGGTGCTGTAGCAGGACTCACCGGGTCCTCCAATACCTGATTGATGTCGGCCCGTGACTCCACGAACCATCGGCTAGAACCTGCCACAGTCCAACGGTAGTACCATGCAGAGCACAAGATGCCATGTCAGATAGCCCCTGCTGGCTGGGGCGCGTACGGATCACAGCGGAGTACGAACATGCAGCGAAGTCCGTACGGGATATGGTAGGGCAGGATCTGATGTTGGGAGGTGACACAGGCTTGCCATACCGTCGACCACGGCGCGTGGAGTACACACCCAGTGTCAAGAGCGTCAAGAGCGATTTGGTTGGAGAGGCCACCGTGACCACGTTGTAGGTTGTGGTCTGCGCAAATCAACTGCACAAGTAGGCATCCGTTGGCCCTCGAGTCACAGAGACAAAGTGTTGTGTCACTCGACGTTGAAATGGCCAGCGGTGTGTGATAGGTGGCATCCGTGCCGCGATCACGGGTCCCGCGTCAGAAGCTCCTTTCTGCTTGCATTTGGGCCCCAACCTGCCTCCATGCCGAGGCGCTGTTGGCAGGTGGTGAAACAACACTGCTGTCTGGGAACGATCATGCAAGTTACCGGTGTTGGGGAGAGGGCAAGTTTCGGGTAGCGACACTCTGGTCTCCCTTGTTGGACCCGGGACTTTGGTGAGAGCGCTGGAATGCGTGGGATCCATGCATCTGGTGCTCCGTATTTATCTGGTATGTGGTTCCAGCCCAACTGTTGCCCTACTGTTGGGTTGGTGCCTAGGCGTTGGCTCCTAGTCGTTGGCTCCATCTGGGGCAGACGCCACGACGGCGGGTTAAGGTTTCACGGCATCAAGGACATGGAGCCAACAGCAGCGCAAATGGGCATGGCCATGTGGAAGCGCAGACTCGACGCTTGCCAGCCTGCCGGCCTTGATCGTTGGCGTTCGACAACGACAAAGGATGGCAAAACGAAGCTAGGTGGTGCCTTGGACACGGGCCACGAGGCGGCGCCGGGTCGAAAGACCGACGCAAGGGTGCGCCGTCATTGTTCACGCACAACGGTTGCGAAGACTGCCATCCCATCTCGCCTGCTTGTACGAAGCGCAGTTGGCAGGCACCACACCACGCCACATGCGACGCTGCCTGCGATCTTGCTTGTGCATGTACGAACAGCGAGTAGTTGCACGAGTACGAAGCAGCGTACGTATTCGAGATGCAGATGCAGATGCAGCATCGCCTGATTTGGTCTGGCGGGAGCGTTACTCACAAGGATCGTTGGTCGGATCACAGGGTGTTGCAGCCGATGCGAGGGCCCGCTCGGTCGCCAGGCCGGCCTGACAAGGGCAGACGGACAACCTGGTCGACTGGTTTGCCGTCTTTGCCTCTCGGCCGATACGATGCAGGTGTGAGTGACTCGTAATCTGGGAGAGGCACGCTCCCCGGCGCTCCTCGCAGTCGGATGAGCAGGAGGAAACAAGAGGGGGCAACGGCGGCGGCGGCTGCGATGCTGCGATGCTGCGATGCATGATGCTGTCCCGACGACACGGGTCGCGAACCAAGGCGAGGCGAAGCGAACTTCGACGAGAGTTGGAATCGTCATGCGTCTGCCGGCGGGTCCCTGGCAGTGCCTCAACCAGCTTTTGCCTGGCCTGCTCGACGATACCATTGGGCTGGCAAGTCTGGTGCGTCGAGAAGCCACGAGGCCGAACGGATCCTTGTGTCAAGCCGGCATGTTGTCTCACGTGGGCGGGCCCGGGCGGGAGGGCGAACGGTCTTTTTTTCCTTTCCCATGGCGATGGGATCAGCCTGGCCGCCACGCCAATGGCCTAGCACTTGATGGTCCAACATTGAAGTGCTCGCAATGGCGTGCCCGTCCGCGGAGGACCACTTGCAGCAGCCGCCCTTGGGTGCAGCTGACGGCGGCGAGGCTGCTGACGCCCGACGGCGATCGGTGCAGTGGCCGAAGATGGTGCGGATCGAGCATCAATGCCCATCGTCGGCTTCGTCTCTGCTCTCGTGCTGTTGTCTTGCCCGCGCTTGTGCAGAGCCTCCAAGCATTGGACGGAACTGAACTTGAGGCAGGGCCTGTGCCCAGTGCGGGTTCACACTCACTAGGGCACGTACCCGCCTTTCGCGGATTACCCAAAACGTAAAGGGCCAACAGCGGCTGCCAGCGCAGACAGGGAGAACCTAGCGAGCGCAGAGGGAGCTTTGGGGGACCCAGAGATCTGCCGCACAGTTCCCGTAGCGCTAGGGGGTGCACTGTGGGACCTTGGATCAGCCAGATGGAGCCCCGAAGATCGAGTGCAGGCCGTGGATCCTACCGGCGAAGATGCCGCAGGCGCTCGAAGCTTAGTGGTTAGAATAGGCGAGGGCAATATCAGTGGTGCTGGGCGGTTTTGGCGACCTTGGCGACGTTTCTTCCTCGATGGCAGATGAGTACGGAGTACGGACACGGAGTGCCTATTCCGTACGGACGTACCTGACGACCACACCAGGGTTTATGCGGTCGTCGTGCACAGCAGGGCGGGCGGTCCCAGGGAATGCCGACGGGGGGATGGACGAACCGCCATGTCGGAGACGGCCATCTACCACCTGATGCCGGCACGGCAGACGTCGGGGTCAGGTGGCATTTGGGTGTCACGCCTCGGGACCTTTGATCGCAGCTGGGGACATCAGGGCGGCACCGTCCGAACCTAAAAGGCCAGAAGCAGCACGCTCGCCCACCGCGTGGCCTGCCTCGGACTCGAGCCCACCGTCGCCGCTGACGAGTCGCCACGACGGCTTCTGTCGACGGCAACAATAGCAGCGGCGCCGCCCCCAACCCGCCCTCTTGGGATCGTGGTGCGGGCCAGGTCGCACCACCGGGAAAAGAGGCGCCCATTGACCCCCTGCTAGCGCCAGTGTCACCGCAGGTGACGAGGCGGCGGGATTGGGTGCATCCGGGGACGGGAGACTGGGAGGCCCCACCGAGGCCATCTCGGTGGGCTTCCGCTGGTGTCGTGGGCTTGGTGGGCTTTGCCTGCGCTGGATGCGCTGCCGGTGCGGGTGCGCCACGGCGCGGGTCTCCAATGTCTCAGCGCCGCGGAGCCGAGCCTTTGCCGCTGCAAATTTGAAGGGGCCCAGCGCCGCTGATTGAGCTGCCTGCCTGCGCCGACGGCTGCGACGCGCGGTCGGTGCGGCGTTCTCCGTGCTCGTACGCACGAGTGCGACGTCGTTGGCCCGTGCCGCACAAGGGGAACCAACCCCCACGGCGGCCAGACCCAGCAGCACGGTTCGAGGAGGCTCCCGTGTCCAGCGCGTGGCAGGCGAGGCAAGGCAGACCTGGGCTGGCGCTTGGTCTGGTGTGCTTGGTCCGCGGAGGAGCCCATCGCAGAGCCAAGCCGCCTCCGTGGAGGCGCATCCAGCGCGGCGCATCCAAACGTCCACCTCAGCCTGTGGCCCGTCTGGTATCACCGATTGCATTCCCCGACGGCCGCCAGTCCCGTCCCGTGCTAGCTCCACCCGCACAGCGCCCAATTTAGCGCCTCCGTTGCGGAGAAAACTATTGATGGCCTTCTCTCCTGCTGGCTTCTCTCCTTCGCGGGAGCGAGCATGGCGCCACCGGCGGCGACTGGTGGCGGCTACGGATGAGGATACCCGCGGAGCACGGTGCCGTCGCCGCCCGCCACTGTGCTGCCTCCTGCATGCTGCGCTGTTGCAGGCCGCCGGTCTTCAGGCATCGACGGCGAGCGCCCCGGGGCGATCTCGGTCCTCGATGACGCTGATGCCTGCCGTGCTTGTCTCGCTGCACGCGACGAAAGATTGGGGGGCATCGCGAGGGTTGCACGGCGCGCGCATACGAGTCCGTCTGCCGGGACGGACAACCCGACGCCCAATCTCGACAGGGCCTGCGCACGAGGCCGAGGAGTGAGGCGTTGCTTTTTCCCGCCTCGAGAAGCCAAGCGGCCACGCCCAGGCAAGCCATTCATTCCTTTTCGTCTCACCCGTGCCGCTCCCCCAGCGCCCGGCAGCATGCGCGGGCGTGCACAACTCTGTCACTTGTCGCCTGGACGTCTGGGCTGGCTGGCCACTAGCGGGTTGACAGGCCACGGGTAGAGGCTTGACGGCCGTCGTGCCTAGTCTGGACGCCGGCCGCGCCCTGTTGCCGTCGACTGCTCACCGTCTGTGCTTGCATTTCGTCTTGCGCCGTCGTCGCGTGAGCGCACAGGAGCCGCGGGCAGTCGACTCGTACGAGCGCATACCTGCGAGTAGGCGCTCGTACTCGGTACGTGCAAGTAAGACCCCGGCGGCCGCACCGCACATGTTCCTGTCGGACGGGTTCCGAGTCTCCTGGCACCAGCAGCCAGCGACCAGCAGCGCGCCACCCCGGTCTCCGGTGCCCCAGACCTGGGATTGAACCGCCCCCCCGAAAACCCTGGTTCCAGTTCCAGTTCCCCCTCCAGCAGTCAATCAGCCTGGCGTGGCGCCCCCATTTCCGGCCTCGCCTGCCCCCTGCCCCCCGAAAGTCCCCCCAAACCCCCCCAAGGCTCCACTGGAAACGCTAC
>JALHCC010001084.1:0-16141 GCA_024340765.1 Tolypocladium cylindrosporum | reverse complement strand
GGGGGGGGGGGGGGGGGAGCATCGAGGCATGTAGTCAGTCCGTCGAGAACTCTCGTATGGTCGAGGCGGCAACTGTGGATGAATGGGCCGTTATGAGGGCTTCGTACTTTGCATGGACATACGATTTGCATGCCCGCAAAGCCCGGGCCGGCCGGAGCAACACAACGGAAACCAAAGCGACCCCGTCCGTATCGTCCACCTGCAACAATCACGGGTCGCGCGCTGCCCCGTCAGCCAAGAACGCTCCCGCCAGGCAGGCCGCGCGCCAGTGGCAGGCCGCGCCGCGGCTGGCCGAGGCAGACTGCTCGCTGCGCTCCGCCCAGGCGTGGGGACTGGGGAGCTGCCCTTGTGCCCGTCAGAGGCATCGACAGGCGGGGCGAGGTAGGTCCCCGAGAGCGGGCTCTATCGGGCTTCACTTGCTCTGACGGTGCGGCATGGCACCCAGCGGCGGCGGCGGCGCATGAGAACCAGCAACAACGGCTTATTAGCCCCGAGTTTATTACTTTGTGGTCCCAACTCGCGAGACCCCTCCTCCCCCGCCTCTTACTCGACAACTGACAGCTTGCTGCAAGGGGCGGCAACAACGCGATGTTACGAGTATAGGTGGAGTCGGGCCGGGGGGCGAGACAGCGACTAACGATGCCTTGCGATGGTTTCAATACTACAAAGCACGAGTATACCGACCGTCGCCGCGAGGCTGGCCTTGTTGCCTCGTCGGTAGGAGCCAAGGCAAGACACATCCCATATAGGAAGATGTGCGTGCCAGGACGGACCCTTGACCTGCTGAAGGCGACGCACCTCTGTACGGGGTACGGGGTAATCCGTATATCGTGCATATTCCATACCTGGAGCCCACAGATACTCCGTACTTGCATTGCGATGCCACGCTGCGGACTGCCACTCTGCCGTGTCCGTCCAGCAGGACCTCCCTGATGGCATCAGGCGCGCCGGGCCGTCGACATGGAATGCCAGGACGCGGCCGGCGAGACGCCCTGGAACGTTGCGGACGCTGCGGGCACTGCAGGCGTGGAAGCCCTCGTCTGCAGGGTGCGGTCTCGATCGTCGCGGGCGTCGACTCCCCATTCCGTTCTCGGCCGGGCACGCTCCCACTGCCGTCCCGAGAACCAGGAGAATTTCACCACGCCAGGGTTCGGCCGGGTTTGTGAGCCCTCCCGAAGCCCCTGCTGCATTCTGCATCAATATAGCAGCATCGCCGTCCATTCACCACCCCGTTCCAGCATACGAGTACACGCCTCGGCCGCGACTGGCAATAATCTCGGGGCCATCGACGCCCGATACCAGTCGAGCCGCTGTCCCCTGCCCAGCGCCTGCGACCCGTCTCGCCGGAAAGAGCAGCCCCCTACGGATACACGTGGCCGCGCCCAGCGCCGCCTGGGGGCATCAGCAATGTCGAACATGGCGTGCGGAGGCAGATTACCGCAGCAGCACGGAGCACACCGTATCGCACCACAGGGGCCAACCCGGGACTGTGATGGGTGTTGATGTGACTGACGGGCGCCTGGTGGCGCCGCCCCCGAGACTGAACCCCATCGGTTCTGAACCCACCGTGTCGGGTCTCGTCCATCTGGGGGCTTGCCGGGGCCGGGATGGCCATCGGCGCCAGATTCCCAAGACCCAGAGCCACGGGTCGTGGGCAAATGACACCGTCAAGCCCCCAAGCCCCCGAGCGCCTGGCCCCCTGGGAACCCAATGAGGTGCCAGCCAACGCCGCCAGAGCATGAAAATGCCTCTTCACCGGCGAGCTTCGTAACGGCCTTGTGGTGGCTGTGGCGCCTGTGACTGGCGCTCGCTCTCGAGCCCTACGAGGCACTCGCCCGCCCTCCAACCCCCGGTGCCCGTGGCTTTTTAGGGGTCTTGGGCCGGCACTCAACCAGAGTTTCGGACTAGAGACAACTCCTATTTACTAGCTGAGCGATGTATTACTCGCTGGCAGAATACGGAGACGCCTCCGTACTTTGTGCACCCTGTATTTTTTAGCCTAATGCTCCCATCCGCCATGGCTTGCCTTCGCTTTCGGTAACCTATGTGCTGGCTCCTCCGCTAGGAGGCAGAGTGCGTCTCTCGTTGGACGTAGACCGAGGCGGGAAACTCTTCTGCCATCCGATCTATGTGTAGATGCTACGCTTTGCCGGTCGAGGCCCCCGCCACACGTCGCCGGCCGGTTGAAGGCACTCAGCAGCGCGACTTACACGTGCGGCCGTACGTACTCGTACTCGTACGAGTACATCGCCCGTCGTTCGCACGCCCTCTCGCCCTCTCGCCCTCTCGCCCTCTCTCTCTCCGTGTCTCGCTCGTGCCGTCGCAGCGGGACCGGCAGCCGATCCCGATTGCGAACAACGACGCCTGGCCTGGATATCGACGCTTGCGAGGCCGCGATCTTGATTCTTGATCTTCCCACGCCCCTCCATGATGGCGCGCCGTCAGAGGCTATTCAACCCAAGCGTCGCCCAGGCGAGACATGCATGCGCGCGAATGTAAGTGGCGAGACAAACAGAGACAGACACGGCTCGCGGCCCTGTCAACCCAGCCCCTGGGCCCGGGTCCGCCACGGGCTGCTCCTCGTCGCACATTTCGCTGGGAAGCCAATGAGACCCCCATCACCGTTGTTCCTCGGTACCATCCACACCGGTCTGGGCTATGCATATCATTAGCATCGACCGACAGCCGGGCCTGGGAAGCAGTTGCCTTGGGGCATGCGCCCGAGGAGGCATGTCTCGCCCGTCCAATCTCCCCCGTGAGCTCAAGCTGCAGTCCGCCACTGGTAGGCGCGTGGCCCGGTAGCACTGGCGAGGTGGTTGAGTCCCCGAGTCCTCGAGTCCTCCGCCAGCCCTATAGGCTGGGCATGCAGCATGTCGTCACAACAAGCTCATCTCGACTTGGCACAAGACGGCGTCTGGCCAGACGGTGGTGGGCTTGTCAGGTGCGAGAGCCGCGCCATGTCAACTGACAAGCCACGGGAGACTAGACGGCCTCTACTGCACTCCAGCCGGCTCCGCCACGCCGTTGGAGTTGCATTTCTTCCGGTGACATGGGAAGAGGCTGAAGAGGGCAAGGAGGCGCGAGCCTTTGGCTGAAGCACCAGCCATGCCAAATGAGGTGCAAAGTACGAATACATGCGCACAGCATGACATTGCTTGGCGACGACTTCCCACAGCCGCAGCAAAGGATATCCAGATGGCATATGGCAAAGAGAGGGGGGGTCAGCACATCAACCATGTTTGTATGTGGCCACGAAAGGGGCCAAGCCCCTGATCCGGTAATTGGACCCGCGCTTGACATCTCGGATCGCGGGGTGACCACAGCCGCCGCGGCATTGCACAGTGCTACACCGAGCCACGCGCGCAGACGCACCTGTTGCAACGCCGCCAAGGCCTCGTCGTCGCTCTCGCATCAACTGCCCAGCGGGCCTCAGCCTGTCGCTGCGACTCTGTGGCTTGTCGACGGGGTGAGACTCATCCCACCGTCCGATGGCCCTGCCGCGCGCGAGGAGAGGAGGCAGTCGGTCAGTCCATCTGTCGGACGTCTGTAACGGAGCATTGGCCAGTGGTACTTGGTCCGTGGTGCTTCTGGCCGGCCCCCAAGCCAGCCAAGCCAGCCATCGCCGGCGTCTCCAATAATGAGGGGTATCGCGTCCGATGATGCTCGGCGCTGCTCTGGCCAATCCAGGCTACGGCGTTCAGCTTGCTTCGACCCAACAGCCCGCGCAGTCAGTGCCGTAGATCTGCCCAGGAGTCAGGGACAACTGTACGTGCAAAGGGAACTGGCATGTCTTTTGTCGAAGGCCGTGGCTACTTCCTGATGCTCCCGCGGCGTTGGGCCAGTACGCTGGGCTTGCCCCTCGCCGTGTTGGTGGTGCTCGAATCGACTGCACGAGAGCCGTGAAACACAACTGACCACTGGCAGTGGATACCTACGTGTGCCATGGTCACGGCGGCGCAGTTCGCGAGAAGGCGGCTTTGGACACAGACGCCCGCAACTCAATCCGACGGGCACGCACGATCTGTGTGTGCCGTCCTCGTCCCGGCCGAGCCCGGTAAGTGGGCAGATGCGCAAGCGTACCGTCTTCCCCTCTCGAGACGTCGGTCGTACATACGTGGACGAAGACATGCCGCATCTGTCTACCTACCGACCAGGAGCCGCTTGAACATCTTGCACATGTAGGAACTGCTCCCAGCGCCCTCCGTCCCGTCTCACTCGTCGAACCCGGGAGTTTGGACGAGGCTGGCGCTTGTCTCATTGCAGCCACGTTGCCGACCTGTCGACGAAAGCCACCGGTCTCGCCGCTTATAAACTTAGCAACAGCCCGACCGGGGTGCTGCCCCCCAGAGCCAGGACAAACTTGGCTTCACGTCCGTCCGGTGGCGCGGAGATTGGCGCTGTCCTGTCGCGGTGCAAACCAGTACCAGCGCAGAGTTGGGATGAAACATGTGACATCTTTCGTGGGCAATGGGCAAGCAGAGTTTCCCCGGTCGACAGAGTGGCGCCAAGCGTTCCCCAACAAAGCGTGCTTCTGCTCGCATCTGAGGTACCTCGTACCGACTACGAGCACCCCGTACCTCATGATTAGTGATGGATGAATGACTGAATTGTTCACGAAGGGATCGGGCGCAGGTATGTGACCAGTCGACTCATGCCGGCCGTGTTGGCAACACCCACGGACAGCCGGCCGTAAACCTTGTGCCATTCGACATGAGATACTCGTATGGAGTACGGCCTACAGCGGCTCTATTGGCTTCCAACCAGAGGACCTATTCGTCCTTTGCTCGTACAGCAGTACTTGGTACGTATGTAGCACGTATTGCGTATGCAGGGACGGCCTCATCAGGACACAGGACCGGCAGGTGGCTGCCCAAACTCGACGTCTGAGGCGGCGTCTGTGAGCGCAGCGGCGACACCGCCTAGGCAGCCTCGGGCATAGCTCCAACGGACGGGGTGCCGGTAGCCAACCAGTCGGCAGCTTGGAGCACGGCCAGCGTCGGGGACTTGGAGCTCGACGAAGCCACCTAGTGAAGCCCGGACAGAGAGTCGAGGAAATTGCGAGTCTCTGCAATTGGGCCTGCCCGCCTGCGTCGCTTTGACCACGGGGGTCATGACTTGCAACCGGGGCCGCGGGCCGGCAGACACTGTCATGGAACAGACCTGGGAAGTTGACACCTGGATTTGCCGGCAATGGGAGAGACAGTCCCACCAGAGACGGCGACCAGCGGCCCAGAGCGGGTGGGAGGGGAATAGGGGGATGCTAAAAGTCGGACTTCGGGACGATCCAGCTCCGGGTGTCTGGGGCGTTGCGCGAACGCATCCCACAGCCGGCGCGCGCGAGAGCACCGCATCGCACTGATTGCCTATCTGGGACTACGGATGTGAGCCGGAACGTGTCTCGCTGCCGCGGTTCTTCGCCCGTGAAGCGAGCGCTTGCGTCAACGGGAAGAGAGGCCAACAGGTGCCGGGATCGACCATTCTCCCCCAGGCCAACAGACGGCCTGGGAGAGAGCACGCTGCACCGCGCGCAGCGGCAGACCCAGGGCCAGGGACAGGCTGCTTGGATGAGGGCGGGAGGAAGGGGAGGGCATGGCCGCCCAGTGGGAGGACTGCAGGTGGAGGGATCTGGGGAACTCTGGTTGGTGAACGAACATGGACGCTGGGGGGACCCTGACGAGTTTGGCGTTCGGGAGGAGGGACCAGGATCTGGAGGAGGGGCGTGGGCTTAACCTGACAGCTCTTTAGGGCTGGGGGCAGCGAAGTTTATTCGTCGGGGCACCAGTTGCACTCCGTCCAGTGGTCGAGCGATCGTCGCTCAGCGGGCGGTGGTGCCACTCGCATCTGCAGCGCCTCTGCCCTATGGACTCTGGACCTCGGCCACGGCCTGGCCGTGTCGCGGCTGTTGAATCCGACGACGAACCGGCATCTCGATGCGCCGTGTCGCTGGGAGGCCGCACGAGCCCAAAGGAGGTGGTGGTGATGGCGATGGCGTCAAGACGACGCCCGTGCTGGGGCGCTCTCCAAGGATCTGACTGGCAGCGACGTGCAATGCCAAGCAGTCCTGGGTGCAAGCCTCCAGCCCGCTGCGATGCCGCGAGAACCGATGACGGGGACCTCGAGGCATGAAACGGACGGAGTCGAGCCCGAGGCCCCAGTTGGGCGGTGGCCCATGCCATGCTTGCTGTCTTCGCGTGACTGACACTCCTTGCGCGGTTATCACGCTCTTCATCTCATGGATCTGACAATGCCGGGGCGTACAGGGGGGGCCCTTCGGCTGTCGCTCGTCGAATTATCCCCCGAGTACATACATTATGTCTTGCTAGTTTGTGAGATGAACCTTGTGGTTGCAGTGAGAAAAAGCCTCGCTTTCGTCGCATTCGGCCGTCTTGCCCCGAAGCTCGCATCGACGTGAGTCGTGTGGACTGGCTGCCTGGCTGCCCAGATGGGGGCATAAGGCGAATAGATTAATTACCATCTGCCGCGGTCGCCTACGAGACCGCAGAGTCGCAAAGCAAAGCCCGTTGTCACATCTAGTCACCGCATTCTGGCACATTTGTGAGGAGTGACAAGCCTCGCGAAAAGACGCAACTCGGTCAAGAGAGGCGTTCGCCAAGCTCCGGCTGGGCCAGCACGAACGCCGTGCGCGAGGATCAAGGTCACTGTAAAAGCGTCGGGCTTCCCCCACAAATAGCTTCCGGGCTTGGCGGTGGTGATGTTGATCGTCGAGTCGACTTACTCGCACACCGCTGCTGGATTCGCTGGGACCCTGCGGCGGCGGCTGGCGTAGGGCTGAAGGGCATCGCCTCGCCCGCGCTGGGCAGACGGCCCACGATGGCGCTTGACAGCACACCCACCGATTTGGCAGCAAGCACATACTGGGCGTCGCATGACGCCCACGAATTGGCGTGCCGTGTCTAATTTGTTGTCCCACGGGAAGCCGTCGAGCTACCGTACGATTGCTCGTAGATAGTTCGATGCAGCTGTGATTACGGCTCGGGATGGCCGTTACGTCGCCAGACCGTGGCGGCGCGGCTCTCGGCATGGTGTGCTGTCTTGGCAGTCGGGACATGGCAGTTCGTCAGCACGCGTACGAAGCATTCCGCGAGCCCGCGCGGCCATCACGCCGGCGACTCGTGGTCTGATGACTGCCGAGTGTTTGCGTCAAGACACATGGGCGCAGGGGGGGTCAACGTGCTGCTCCCGAGGGGCCACGGCCACGAGCCCACGACACAACAGGCCAGGACGGCAGCGCGGGAAGAGGGCTGAACAAGGACGGACGGCACGACAGCAGCGCCAGAGCCTGAGTCCCCCGGGCTCAAAACTGTGCCGGATGGCGGATGACTGCAGGAGGGAGGACGGCGTGCAGGGTTTGCCAGGTGGTGTGGCTGCGGGCCAGTTGGGGGCCAGATCGAGGATGCAGAAGGCAGAAGGCACGCAAGCACACAAGACGGCGGGACGCTACGGGCATCTGCAGCGGGTGGTGGTGACGTTGACGCATGTCTGCCACGGTGGGCCGGAAAACGGCGGGTGATGTGCCGATGCCGACGAGATACCATCATCGGAGGGCCATGTCGCGAGTGCGAGCACGAGCACGACGGTGACGACGACGACGACGAAAACTTACTTTGCACTCGTACGGATGAGTCGCGAGCCGATGGCCCGTCAAAGCCTGTCGATGCGAGCTGTGCAGCTGTCATCCATGGACCACGCGCGATGCAACGCACCGCATCGCAATCGGGCCCAAGGGGGGTAAATGCAGCACGAGCCATCGAGGCAAACACGTACATACAGTCCAGACTCCAGCGCAGCGATTCCATGCTCGCCATGTGCGGAGCTTACCGGCGGGGGCCAACTCGCGCGCACCGCCCTCGCAGGCTCGCACGGCCCACGCCCCCAGGGATTCTTTTTTTAAATTTTGACTTCTGCGCCTCGCGGGTACGGAGAGGCTCGGGGGGCAGACTGCAGACAGCGAGGCCGGTACGTACCCCTCGTGCCGGGGGCGGTCGCCGGCAGGGAGAGGCCCTGCTGGGGGACTACTGCAGCGTATCTGGCCCAATCAGGCCCCGCGCTCGGGCAGACGCTCTATTTCGCGCCTTGCTGCTTGGGGTTGCCATGTCGCGACGGGCTGTCCATGCCGAACTCGACGGAAAAGGGGACCCGACCGACGCCGTCGAGCACCGCAAAGCACCGAGGGCACCGCGGAGCCACAGAGGCGCTGCTGGTCGAGCTTCGTGGCGAGCGCCGGTGCTACGTGCGGGTTTCATCACGCTCTCGCATCGCCCTCCGCGAACGGGCGCCGCCTCCGCAACAATGACGCCGCGACACCCAGCCTGCCAGGCCAGCTCGGCAGGAATGGGACTGGACACGCTTGGTGCTCGGCGATCCCTCTGCTCTCTGCGCGGGGAGCAAAAAGGGGAACGCCACGGCTCTCGGCCTGGCATGAAGCCGTGCATGGTGGCAGCGCGAGGCGTCAAGCCCGGCCATTTGTGCGGGCCTGGCGTGAGACAAACTCGACGGCTCGAACCGTGATCAAACCTGGCGGGCACCGCGAGGATTGACGGCCGGATGGCCGGACGGCCTGTGAGGGGTCCGTCCAGAACCGACTTGCTCGAACTCGCACTCGCACGTCTCGGCCGGCTCTCATTGCGACCCTGCTGGTCTGTACGGAGCAGACGAGGCGGCGAAAGGGCCGTACGATATGTGCGAGTACGCCTCCCGCCCGGCGGCCTCTGTCTGTCTGCCTACGGCATGCCGGCGCTCCGGAATGGGATGGGGGCGAGGCAAGGCACGGGATCCCTGGCGACAACGTGCTCCATCCTAGAGCTGGTGCCTCAGGTAGGCATCCGTAGGGCAGTGGGCCGCAGGCGTGCGTCTCTCCAGATTGACGGCCGCAGAGCCGCATCGTCGACTGCCCCGGAAGGGGATACTCGTGCGCCGGTAGACCCGACGCGACGGGGGCGTCGGGGCGTGCGTCTGCGGGCTCTGCTCTTCCCTGGTTGCTTTGACGTGCCATGCCCAGGCCCGCCCGCCCAGACACATGCCGGCGGTGATCTGATGCATCCTACAGACTCCGCGCTACGGGTACAGATTAAGGTCAATCGGCCTCCACTAGCCAGGCTAACTGACGTTGGTAAAGGTAAGCGAAGATTTGGCTCGGCAGGCAGACTGATGCGGCCTTGTCTGACTCTGGACTCTGGACGTGTCTGGCCTTGCTCGTCCCCAGATTGCGGGCATGCCTCAACCATGGATGGGCCCAAGGGAAGTCCCGCGACGGCTGGCGTCGTATGCGAGCGTCTATTTTGCTTTTACGAGCACTCGTACGGAGTACTCGTACATCCGTGTGCTCGTACTCGTCGTGTCATTGAACCGGCGGCCCGAGACGACTCGGTAGCGAAGGTAGCAGTTTATGCGACATCAGAGAACGGATGTTGCACAAGCCGGGGTAGCGGCAACTCTGTCCAGGGCTGCCCGGGCGAGCACGGCGCACGTACTCGTAGATGCCGTGAGGCGATGAGACGTACACGTGAGCCCCCTACGAGGATGCGATTACTACTCCGTATACAGACTACCACGAGCATCGTCATCGAGGCGGGCCTGCTCGGGCGAGGTTCTGGTACCAGCCGACCCGTCCGCGACGACACCGAGAGTCAGACACTGCCAGGACTACAACTGGAGAGACGAGATCCTTGGTGGATACGAATTGCCGCATACGGCTTAGGCGATCTGACCCGACGCAAACATTCAACGTGCCTCGCTTGAGCCATAATTGGGAGCGCGGGTTGCTGCCCAGGCTGTGCGCGCACCCGTCGGAGCCGACGGCCGCCGCTGTGTGGTGCGGAGCGCTGCCATTGGACGAGGGGGACATTTGCCCACCAGACGGCACCGGGGGACAGGGGTTTTGGTCGGCGACGTGGATGCACTGGCCTTGTTGCTTGATTGATTACTCGCATCGTTTGTGCAATTGCCCCTCCACGCCTATATTCCAAGCCCCCAAGCAACTGGGAAAAGCAAAGGCCAGACGGATACACGGGCTTGGCAGCCGGCCCTGGGACGGCTCAGCGTTCCCGACGACTGGCAGTCCCACCCGGTGAGGGCATCAGGGGCGAGACGAGAAGCAAATACTCGTACGTACGTGCCTCACGGAGCCAGAGCTGGCATGCCTCGTGGCACGATGCTATTACGGGACGTCGAGGGAAGGATTCCGGGGAGAGGGCATGGCGGAGACTTGAGCGCAGCGACGCGCCGGGTTGCTAAGCGTGCATGTCCTCGTGCGGACCCGGCTGCCGCGTGCCTCGTACCTATTGCGCAGAGACACTCGACATGAGCAGCGCATCATCACCGACAAGGCGTTCCCTGCCCGCATGCGCCGTATTGCGCATTGGCAGGCGAGGCAGCCGCCGGCGCCCTGTGACCGACCGTCTGCTGCCCGTCATCCGAGGCGTGCCCGTACCTGCGGCTCCCAGCCAGCAGCAGCGCATCCAGCTCCCGTATTGCATGTCGCAAGGCTCTATTCCAGCGGCGGCCAGCAGGCGATCTGGCGCCCGTCTGCTGTCTGTGCCGGCCCTGCGACGATGAGATGCGTTCGCCCACCTGGGCGGAGCCCGCTGCGCGCCATGGCCAACGAGGCCAGTCGTGGACCGTGGACCGGTTCCCCATCCGCTGGCACCCCGGCCCCCAGCGGGCGCCCTGGCAGCCGACAAGTCATGCTAGCAGTTAGCAGTCGTTTCATGGCCTCTAGCCTTCAGATAGTCCGTCGTCAACTGACTGCGATTGCCTTGTCCAGTGCGTGCTGCTCTGGGCTCCGTGGCCCGAGCCACCGCCAACCGGGTTCTGAGTCTGGCTCGACACGCAAAAAGCAAGACTCGCGGTACGGCGCAGCCCTTCGTGTCTGAGTCCACAACCACGGCCATCTGGCGCATCGCCGGCTTGTGGGGGCAGGGTTGGATGTCCAGAAAACTAACCTTGGCGCACTCGGGCCAATGCCGCCCGCGCTGAGGTGCATGCACCACCACCCAGGCCTCAGCAGACGCCTGGCTGTCGCGAGACCTCGCCGTCCCAACGTGGCCTAGCCGCTCCGATACCCAGGCTCGGTACGTACCCTGCCGGGGTAGCGCTGCATCTGTCGAGCCGGGGGCATCCATGGAGGTCGCCGCGCATCGCTGGGACGCCTGGGACACCTGGCGACGCCTGGACTGGCTCTCTCTCAGAGGATGGCTGGCGCCGGCGGGCCACGGGTCGTAACGGTACCTTCGGCGGCGTGGCTCCACCCGCTCAGTGGCCCCAGTCCGCCTCGCTGCCGCCGCCGCCGCCGCTCCTCAGCGCGCCGGCAAGGATCGGAGGCCTGGCAACCGAGGTACCGTTACATACACACTCGCACTCGCAGCCCGTCCTTCAGCGCTCTCTTTGGGCAAACGGCCATCGACTCTCCCACACCCAACCCTACACGCTCCCCACCCCCTGTCCCCACTCCCCACCACCCATCATCATCAGCATCATACTCGTACTAGCAATCAACCTTCACGATGGACACGCCCTCACACCCATATCGGAGACTGCCATCCACCACAGTCGGCTTTCCCGCACCCCCCCTCCCCTTCGCCCCCCCGGTCCGCAAGGCAGGAATACCGAATGAGTCCTCTGTCGAGCCTCTTGTTGGACGGCCTCGCAGCATCTGCGATGGAGACGCCTGCGCTGCACGCCCCCGTCAGGCCCCAGATGAGGCTGGCACTCCCCGTCTGCCCTATGCCATTAGCCCAGCATCTTGCTTGCTCGAGGTCGATCCCGTTAGACTGGGTCCAGTCTCCGGGGAGCCAGATGCGAGCTTGTCTATATCTACGTCTGAGCCCCCAACATCCCCAAGCTCATGACAGCCCTTCTCCAACAACGCTTCCTGTTGTCTTGACATCAAACCATCATATAACCCCGTCACTTGGCAGCATTGGCCCACCACCGAGGCCGGACTGCTTCTGCAAGAGGACAATCAAGACTGCCTACTCCCCCCCCACGGCCACTCGCACGCATTGCTCCCCGTCGTCCCTCGTTCACCGACCTCGATCGACGCCCGGAACACCGCAGACGCGAGCAGCTGAGCAGAGACGAGACACCCGCTCTCACCGCTGCCTATTTTAGAACGACGACATCCGGCTGGAGCGTCATCCTCCTCGGCGGCCCCGTGAGACACCATCGACGTGGAATGAGGAACGCTGCTCTAGGTACGAGACGCCCCTCAAGTATCGTGGCATCCCCCGCGCGAGTGCACGGCGCTGACCTGCCTGGCATCAGAAACCACAGAGCAACTTTGATGCGACGCAGCATGGCCTCCATGGCCGAACAGCCCTTTCCCGTGTTCCAACCCCAACATCAGCTCCCACACCAACTCCAGCACGACGGCGACAACTTCGCCCGCTATCCCGAACCTCCCCAGAACGCCTTCACCTCGCCGCCCATGAACATCAACATTGCTGCCGAGGCGGCCTTTGGACCGACCTACCCGCGCGCCGGCCATGAGGTATACCCCACCACGACGGCCATGGGCTTCGAAGCCTCCCTTTACGCCGAGACCCCCAACTACATCCTCCACAACCGTGCCTCGCCCGGCTCATATCACGACGAGCCCGACATGAGGGTGCCGTCCTCGAGCCTGTCGACGGCGTCGGTGCCGTCTGCGCCGTCCTCGGTCATCGGATCGCCGCAGTCCAACCACGGCCAGCTCGGCGGCGTCCCCGAGTGGAGTGCGCCGGTGCTGGCCGTCCAGCCGGGCATCGTGGGCAACGACTACATGGCCGGGGCCGAGTACTTTGCTGGCGCCATGGAGGACTTTGGAAGCTTCGACTTTGGAGCCACGCAGCCAAAGTCGTTTGTTGGTGAGTTTTTTTCTTCCATTTTACTGGGTCCAGTTACATCCGCTTCCCTGCTTTGCCCCGGTTCGCATGGTATCATGATGCCTTGAGAGCACCCCACTGCGCTGCCGGCGAAGCCGTTGGTTCCGTCGTTGGAGTGCGGACTGCGGGCGCAACGGCATTGAGAGAATGCCCCTCCTGACGCCGTGCCGGCGCCGCGGGATGGCTTCGTCTTTTTTCCCTGTCTGCGGTGCTTGCGCCGATACGAATTCTCATCTGCACGGCAGTCGACGGTCCCTTCACATGCATGTCACATCTCATTTTTTTCCCTCGCGGGCCTCTTGCTGTCGCCGCTCACTGGTGGCTTGCGGGAGGGATCCGCTGCTCAGCTGGCCGTGGCCGCTGCGCCTGGTACCTTTTGGGAAGTGGTACCCGCTCGCAGCGGCGCGTCCGTCAGTGCGGCGCGGCGCTGCAACGCGCTGTGTCCGCTGCCCGCTGCCCGCTGTGCCCGCTGTGCCCGTTGCCTTGCCTTTATGCACCCCCACTGCACCTCGCACAGGCGCCTCGGTGAGCGAGGCAGAGACCACCATGCACCGGCCCCCACGCGGCCTCCCCGTCACCAGTCATCATCACCACCATCCCGAATCTGCACGCACCGTTGGGAGCGCCGCCATGACGTCTGTCATCATGCTTACTGACCCGCCTCCGCTCGCTGCAGATCCCTCTCTGATTCACCCCGAAATTGCGCGACCGCAGATGGCCATCTCGCCCTACGACGCCCACTTCCAGCAGGCCGCCAACCCTTTCGCCGCCTCGCCCTCCGTGTCGACCTCTCCCCAACCCAACCTGCTCCGAACCAGCAGCTCGTCGCCGTACCTCCACAACGGTGCCTTCCAGCCCGCGTATGCCACCAGCCCGTATGGCGCTGCCATGGACCCCACCGGTCGCCGCGTAAGCATGGGCAACTTCATCTCCCCCGGGTCCGCCGAGTACCACAGCGGCGACGAGGCCAAGGAGAAGCAGCGATGCACATATCCCGACTGCGGCAAGGTCTTCAAGGACCTCAAGGCCCACATGCTCACCCATCAGAACGAGCGCCCCGAGAAGTGCCCGATCCAGACGTGCGAGTACCACGTCAAGGGCTTCGCCCGCAAGTACGACAAGAACCGCCACACCCTGACCCATTACAAGGGCACCATGGTGTGCGGCTTCTGCCCCGGGTCCGGATCCCCCGCAGAGAAGTCGTTCAACCGCGCCGACGTCTTCAAGAGGCACCTGACGGCGGTCCACGGCGTCGAGCAGACGCCGCCCAACAGCCGCAAGAAGACGCCCACCGGCATCTGCGCCGGCAACAAGCTCACGGGCTACGCCCCCGACGCCACCGGCAAGTGCAGCACCTGCTCGCAGACCTTCTCCAACGCCCAGGACTTTTACGAGCACTTGGACGACTGCGTGCTCCGCATCGTCCAGCAGGAGGACCCGGCCGAGGCCATCAACGCCCAACGACTGGCCGAGGTCGAAAACGACAAGAGCGTGCACCAGACGCTGGAGAAGAACAACCTACCCACCACGACCCAGACCGCCCAGACCGAGGACGACGAGGACGACTTCGACATGGGAGACGAGGACGAGGGCGACGACGCATCGTCCAAGGCGAACTCGTCTCCCTCGTTCAAGAGGAAGACGAACCCGCCCAACGGCGTCCAGAAGTCCCGAGGCATCACCCACTCCCGCGGCGGCGTCCCACTGGCAACCAAGGCGCGCGGCCGCAAGAACCGCCGCGACTACCCCTCTTCGTGGGGGTTCGATAAGGGCCAGATGACGATGAAGAAGCGCATCATGGCCGTCTTTGACGGACCCCGGCGGCTGGCCAAGGATGACATGATGCTCTCGACGGACCACGAAGTACGCATCAAGCTGTCCGACGGCAAGTCGTACGTCACAGACCTGGACGTGCAGACGCTGAAGCGTGCCGAGGGGTTTCTCGACGCCACGTACGAGGAGAAGGGCCCGTGGGTATCCGACGACCCTACCGAGGAGCAGTTGAAGGAGATGAAGGAGATGTTGGAGACGAGCAGCGCCTCCACCTCCATCTAGTGCACGGGCCATATGAGACAAGACCCATGCCTTCCGCACACGAAGAGGGAGCGGGGGCATTCATTATCAGATGACTAGAACTCAGGCCACTTTAGATGGGCTATCACGGCGGGCGGCGTACGAGGACTGTAACGGACAACGGCTTGGGACGGCGGGAAGAAGGTGTTTTGGATCAGGGACTTTTTTTGGGTCGGTTTCTATGACGGCTTGGGATGGGATATGCCAACCACGGACTCCTCTCCGCGTCGGGAGTGAGCGGATGTAACTGATACCCTGTGTTTTGTGCGTTGGGTCGCATCGTGACGCGAGTCGGTATGAATCTCGTGATCAACTGGATAATAATTATCATTGGGACAGGCGCTCATCTCCCATATCACTCTTTAATCCGCTCTCCGCTGCATGGTGGTCTTGTGGTGGTCTTAGGGTGACGGTCTCAAGGTGATGTCGTACGGCGATGTCTTACGGTGATGTCTTACGGTGACGTCTTTACGGTGACGGTCTGAAGGTGATGATCTTACGGCGGTGGTCTTGAGGTGATGGCCGGGTGTAGTATGTGCTCGTCTGGCGGCCGAATGCTCACACTTGGATAATCAGTCTCCAGGCCGCCTATGTGAGGTTGCGTTTGGACCATGTTCTCGGTCGGTGGAGGCGGGTCAAAGGCGGCGAAATTTCGCCGACCGTTCCCCCTCCCCTCCTCCGCTATCAACCGACTCCGAAGCAGCCACCCCGTCGCACGCAGCCCAGCACATGCCAGCGGTTCCCTGAGCGGTCATCCAGGTCCAACCCGCACGCACGCGCGATAGCCTCGCCCCGTCCCGTCCCGTCGCGCGTTCCATCCCCGTCGCACGGCCCCCCGCCATGGCGCTCACCTCGCGCGTCTCGCCGACGGGCAGCGAGCTCGAGCCCGCCGGGCCCGAGGACTACCTCGCGGCGTCCCTGGGCGTCATCTTCCCCGACGACGTGACCAACCAGCACGGCGAGGCGGGCCACAGCCTCGTCTACGCGTCACCGCACCTCCCCGCCCCGCTGCGCCTGGACCTGGCCGACCCGGTCGGCGCAGACGACCGCGGGCTCTTCAGCCACTACCTCTGGAACGCGGGCCTGCTGCTCGCCGAGCTGGTCGAGCGCGACACCCTGGCCGGCGCCGCGGGCGGCTTCGACGTCGCCGGCCGCGCGACCATCGAGCTCGGCGCGGGGGCCGCCCT